>JAPKLW010000039.1:418102-494968 GCA_026898455.1 Plectranthus barbatus | reverse complement strand
GACCACAATCAAATCACACGTATTGGCAGACTTCGTGGTGGAATTCATGAACGACCTCCAAGTTAGGCAGAGCACGAAGTGGCCCATCTCGACTATGAGTCCATGGTAGATGAACCCTGGGTCGTGCATATAGACGGAGCTAGAAACGTCCACGGCAACGGAGCCGAACTACACTTATCAAGCCCCTGGGGCGAAACTTTTTAGTGGTCAATACGACTGAACTTCGATGCGACCAACAATGAAGCTAAATACAAAGTTCTGCTAAGATTACCATACTAGCTAAAGAACTAGGGGCTAGAAGGGTAGAAGTCCTTAGCGACTCACAACTGGTGGTCAACCAAACAAACGGGGAATACCAAGTTAAGGAACCGCGATTGCTATGCTATCACAAGGAGATAAGGAAGCTGAGAGAGTCCTTCCAGGAATGCAACATCAAGTACGTCGTGCAAGAAGAAAATTGCATGGCTGTAATGCCCCGGCCCCAGGGCCCAAACGAGCTCACCCGAGGTCGCCCACGTTACCCACCAATGGTCTGGACCGGCTTCCAGACAGACGGCTGACCCCAAGAAACAACACAAGTCCTTCCCAACGTGCTTTGTCGTAACTCACACGCACCCTGAGAAACTTCCCAGGGGGTCACCCATCTTAGTTCTACCCCAAGTCAAGCACACTTAAAATTGGAGTTTTCCTAGAATGGGTGCCGAAAAAGATGATGCACCTTGTTGGTATGAGTAGCACCTATCAAATCCTTTAAGCTCTCCTCAGTTATAATGTCCCATTCCTTTCTACCCTCAGAATCCCTCTGATTCTGGTGTTGGCCCGGTTCATTCATGTAACCCTCCGCTCAACTAATGGAAGTCTTACGGGAGCTGCTCATTGTCCGTGCTTCTCTACACCGGCGATCACTCCCTGCTCCAGCACTGGGTCACTACAATGGCCGACAATCTAGCCGATCTAGCTACTGCAATTGCAACCCCGATTAAAATTCCAATACCAGTCACAAGGGTCAAGCATCTAATCGCCACAAACCAGGTGGAGGTCGATCTTGTGGCCGCGGAGGACGTATCCTCCAAGATGATGCCCATAAAGTTGTTCCTTGTGAATGGAACCAAACCAACCAACAGAAACGAGGCCATATGTCTTGAACAACAAGCTGCCCGATACACGATGGTAAATGACACCTTGTACCAGAAATTTTAGGAAGGACCCCTACTCAGGTGCATTGACGGACCTGAGTTGACCCAAATACTATATGATGTCCATAAAGGAGATGACGGGAACCACGATGGGGGTCTGTTCTTGGCCAACCCTACGCCACAATGTGAGGGAATTCACCAGGAAATGTGATCAGTGCCAGAGGTTCGAGGCAACTTCCCACATTAGTGTCGAACCTCTACACACAACAATCACCCCATAGCCTTTCATATCGTGGGAAATGGACATTGTAGGCAAGCTACCTAAAGGGTCCACCCAGAAAGTGTACATCCTCATAGCTACCGATTACTTCACCAAGTGGGTGGAAGATGAAGCACTAAGGAACATGGGAGAAGTGGAGGTAATCAAGTTCCTCTGGACCCACATCCTCTGTTGATTCAGAGTCCCGAGAGAGATACAAACTGACAATGGAGCTCAATTTATGAGCAGTAAGGTCAAGGCCTTCTGTGAAAAATTTAAGATCAAGCTCGTAATTTTGACACCATGGTACCCTAAAGCCAACGGACCGGCCGAGTCCACAAACAAGACCCTTACCAACACCCTAAAAAAGAAATTAGAAGACGACAAGTCCCGATGGGTGGAAGAACTACCCGGGGTCCTTTGGTCCTATCGGACGATTCCCCGAAAAATGACTGGGGCTACCCAGTTCTCCCTGACTTATGGAGAAGAAGTTGTGATACCTATAGAGACCCTGGTATGAAGTCCAAGGGTCTAGTTTTGCCAACTTGAAGACAATAATCATGACCTCATGATGGTTTGTGAGCCAATCGATGAAGTATGAAATGAGGCTTACGCGCGAATAGCACAAAGGCGGCAACAAGTTGAAAAATTCTTCCACAAGAAATTGAGCCTCCGGACCTTCCAGGAAGGCGACCTTGTGTTAAGAAAGGTGTACCAGAACACAAGGGAGGACAAGGCAGGGAAGCTAGCTTCGCAATGGGAAGGACCATACATAGTAACCGGAATGTCAGGACGAGGGGCTTACAACCTCGCCAACCTTGATGGATGACCTACAAGCAATAGCTGGAATATCAAGCACCTGAAACGATACTACCAATAGGACCGAGTCTAGGTCACTAACTAGGGACCTACCAGATACGCCCTCTCTCACTTCATAACTTCTATATTTTGCATCTTTTCAACGCAATTTCAATTATTAGTCATTTCTTTTTTAATACGAAGTACTACCTTAAGCATCGGAGGGGTGATGCCCAACGCATCGCCCACACTCATGACCCTCCTCTATTTTAGAGACACTTTTTCAGGATAAGAAAAACAAGAAAAAATATCCAAGAATGCAATAAAGGATTGCACAGCAAAAAGACCCCCCCTCGAGCACGTAAGGGGGGCCACAATTCACAAATACTGACCGTTCCAAAACCACCTGCTAAAAACAAAAATAAAGTTGTTCAAAGTGCAGAAACTAAAAATAGTTTAATAAAATTAAAGACTATTTGAAGAAACAAGTTCAGCAAGAGGGAAGGATCATGTTGCGGAGGATCGCGCGGGTTGTGGATTCCCGGAAGGACTGGGCTGGCAACTGAGCGAACCATTCCCTGGAGCTCCTCAATGATGGAAGTATGGTCAGGAGCACATTAACGGGAGATGGAACATGGTCCTCCTGCAGGCCCTTCTTGTTAGGATTCGAGGACGGTGACTTATGCTTGGCTTCCACTTCCGATTCGTCCAAGATGCCCAGGTTGAGGTCTGGGAACTTCAAAGCAAGGCGCGCGCGAACATCGGCCATTGCCTGCTGCACCATCATCTGCGCGAAAAGCCTAACTCATCAGTACACGAAGGGCGAAACCAAACCAAATAAGGACCACTCACCTCATATGTCTCGCTGAAATGCTCTAAGGCAACGATGGCCGAGTAATCCAACCCCTCACCCTTCTTGAGGCGCGCAATCTCCTCGTCCAAGTAAGTTAGCTCATGCCGGAGATTGATGTCCTGTGCTTGAAGTTCCTCTTGTGCAGAGCATAACTTAGCGGTCAACGTGCACACCTTACCCTTGAGAAAGTCAACCCCCTTCTCGAGGATGGGAAGGTAAAAGGCTATGTAACCTAGAGGAGGTTTATAACACCTGTACAAAGTCAAGGGAACCCAGCACGGGACATCCTCCCTGGAGACCAGATTCATCACCTCATAAAGCTGCAGCTCCGTCATAGTTGACTTCACCTCCAACACCTGGCCATTCTTGGACGACGTCTACCTCCCCTTCATCGTGAGAGCGTATTGCACTGGAGGCTCACCCCCAGAAGAGGACGAGACTTCTACGATTTGACCTTCGAGGACCGGGACAACCTTCTCACTTGGCTCAACTTACGGCAAACCACAGCCCATAGAAAAGGACCCTACATACTCTGAGGCCGATGATTCTGATGGCAAAGAGTCAGAAAAGAGAGGGGGGAGTTGATCCACTTGTTTTGGGAGTTGGATGCAGAAGAGATTCAAAAGGAATATTAATCAAGATCCCTAAGAACCCTAACAACATGAAATCAATGACTACTAGACTACCCGAAAGTGAATAATTAAAGGGGAGTAGTAGACAAATGCGACTAACCTTACATTGGAAGAAATTCTCCTTAATCAAAACCGTAGAAGCGCCAGATGAATTTCTGAAGGCTCCAAGGAAAAAGGCTGCGCGAGAATAAAGAGTGAGAGACGTGACATGACATGCATAACTGGTGACGGTTCATATTCTCATGATCTATCCACGATTGCCCTAACTGCCCCGCTTAATTATGTTTATGCCACTCTAGGCGACAAAAACGATTGGGTTAAAAGGATCTGGCCGAGGACCATTAAGAATGGCAACAACCCGAAAAGGGAATCCGTCCCCGCAAGCTCCCTCGAACCTATCAGGACCTACACAGGGGGATCAGCTCAACAAGCCATTTCTCGTCAGCAAGGTCCAGACTTTGTAATGTACTACCCACGGAGCCTAACCTCCACGAAACACGACCCTTAGATCCTAAAAAGGAGCTCCAGTACCAACGTCTACCACCCTCGAGGAGGACGACAAACCCAAGTCCCAAGGTGCGCAAAGTTTGGAAGGAAGTTAAAGAACCGCATGTCAACAACCCCCGCATAGATCGAAACCACCTCCAGATACCTCGTGCCACCAACAGAAGAAGCTCCTTGCCCAGCTGGAACCCTAGCTCCGTGAACCCAAAGAAATCGCAACGACCACGCTAAAGCACGCGCGAAGATTAGGACCACTAAGACTCTAGCTCCGCGGATCCAAAGAAAGAGCAATGACCATACTAACGACACTCATGATGATCATAACTATCCCCAGAAATAGCTAGGGTTGTAACGGCTCCCTTGAACTATAAAATGGTCGTCAATAACTCATTTTTGACACGTTTTCGAGGCTCTATAAACTTGTACTCTCGAATTTACTTAAGTGTAACTTGTTATTTCAAGAACATATTTTTATTGCTTTGTGTTTTTGGTCTATTCTATTTGAATTGTCATAAGTTGCAAAGGTCCCTATACTATCACAAAATGAACCTCAATAATTAGCAAGTTTTTATTTCGCTCTGTTTGAATTAATCAAGTAATATCGCTCCAATTTAGGGGGAAGATCAAATAGAGTGGGTCGGTTAAAGGGATTGGTTTTCTTAGTAGTGTTTCTTGTAAACTCAGTTTATCAAATTTCTCCTTTTAATCTGACTTTAGTTCTGTAGTTTTGACAACATAAAAAAGGGGGAAAATGTTAGAAACTGAGTTTTAGTTTATCCCTTTGCCTTAATGTTTTGATGTATCAAAAATTACTTTTATGTTAAGTTTCTAGATTTTCTGAATGTAATCCTTGTATAGGATTGATTGAGGTGTAATAGA
The DNA here is from genome assembly GCA_026898455.1 of Plectranthus barbatus. Taxonomy (NCBI): domain Eukaryota; kingdom Viridiplantae; phylum Streptophyta; class Magnoliopsida; order Lamiales; family Lamiaceae; genus Plectranthus; species Plectranthus barbatus. The sequence goes on along the minus strand of JAPKLW010000039.1, from coordinate 489,907 downwards.
CTAGAAACTTAGATGCTAAAGATCGAGTGAGCAATCAGAAACATAATTTTTGATGATGGAATTCAAGAAGACAGTTCGAGAAATCAAGAACCAAGTTTGTGAACTTAGTGAGAAGATGACAAGAAACTTGGATTGCTGAAGACAAAGTTTCCGTGCTTAAAACTTAGTAAGGCCGGAAACTCAGTTTGTGGAAATTGAGTTTTCCCGAAGTAAGATGGAAACTTAAACTGAATTTGAAAATGTCAGTTTTCAGTTTCACTATCAAAGAGCGCGTGAAAAGCAAGGAGACACCAGAAATTCGAAGTCAGACTCAAGATGTCTCAAAGTAATGTCAAAGAGTCGGTACAAGGAAACTCAAACTTAATTTTCTTGGACTGAAACTTAGTCTGACAAAAACGGGTAGATAATACACTGCCAAAGTCAAAACTAGTTTGCAGAGCAGCGCAGAAGAATTACTATGATTGGGTGACCTAATCATTTTCTCTAACAGCTGGATCACAGAGTCTAACGGACATGATACAAATTGTCATCCAACTTAGACTATAAATAGCCCGACACTTTGAATAAAGAAGACACTTGAAGCATGCGCAAAACTGAGTTGATACTCTGCCAAACTTTCTACTCAAAAAGCTCTTTAAATTTCTGTGTTATCTGAACACGAGACTTAAGTTATTCTCTTTGTGCATCTGTATAAGTGCTCGAGGCTGAAGCTATCTATGCTTAAGGTACTTCTTGGTGAATATTATTTTTCAAGTAATATTCATAGCAGTCAATTTCCTACTCTAGGAATCTAATTATCACGGGCGTAGCCAACCATCCTTAGTTCTGGGAAGAACAAGTAAACATCCAACTATCCAGTTTGAAGGTTGCGGGGTGTGTCCTCACTTCAACTTTAAGAAAAAGCAGGCTTACAAGGAGTTTCTGGGCGAGTGACATCAACAGACTGAAGGACAAAGGTTTCCGACGGGCTGATCATAGATCGTTAGAAGGCTTGTAACTCTGTAACTTAGTGGATTCCCGATTAAGTTCAGAAAAGTAAACGTAGGAGTTTGATTCCAAACAACTATAATATCTTATGTTATTTGTAGTTTTCTTTAAGTTTTCGAACTTACTTTGAAACCTTCAATACTTGGATAAGTATTGAAGTGTATATCTAAAACTTGAACTTAAACTTACTTCGAGACAAAACTGAGTTTTATCAAAACTGAAAACTGAGTCTAAGTCAGTTTTCAAAACAAGTGCAAGAATATTTAAATTGTACTACTTATATTATTTCTGATTTCGGGACCAACATACAAGTCTGGTGGTCTTGTTGAATACTCTATATCCCTTGTGAGAGGGGTGTCCATATCCAAGGAAAACATCCTCAACGGCTTTGGGAGAAAAAAGTATTAAATTTTAACTTCCCATCATTGTGAATATAACATGGTGAACTAAAAGCACGAAGATGAGATAAAGAAGGTTTATGACCATGATACGCTACGTAGGGAGTTTTGTGCAGACGACTGTTGTGTCCAATTCTATTCTATGTATAGCAGGCTGTGATAATAGCTTTTCGCCAATAGCACTCTCTTAAACTGGTTTTTGCCAGCATGGTCTTTACGGCCTCCTTGAGAGTGCAATTTCTTCTTTTTGCAAGCCTACTTTGCTCTGGAGTCCTTGGGGATGACCTCTCGTGTCCTATCTTGACTTCAATGCAGAAATCCATAATATGTCTGTTGCAGAACTCAGTTCTATTGTCATATATAATCCTTTTCACTGTGACTCCTCTGTTATTTTTGACAAGCATCACTAGCTTAGCTTGTATTGTTTTTACTTCAATCTTGGTCTTGAGAATCTTCACCCATGAGTATCTTGAGTAATCGTCAACAACTACGAGAGAGTATATTTTTTCTCCAATTATGGGTGGAGTCACTGGTCCGAAGAGGCCCATGTGCCGCAGCTCAAGTATTCACTCTGTGCTTACACTGACTAGCTTGTTCTTGAACGAGGCTTTGGTTTGCTTCCTTAGTTGGCATGCTCTGCAGATGCCTTCGTTTTTGAAGATTCCATTACACAAACCTATTACTAGCTCGTGCTTAACCAAATGATTGATTGTTTTGAAATTTGGATTGTTTAGCCTTCTGTGCCACAACCAGTTTGTCTCACTAGAGCTGGTTGCTACAAAGCAGGAGCTTGTTTGTCCACTCTATCAGTCTACCTTGTAGAGCCCTCCTTCCTTTATGCCTTTGAACTTGACTTCTCCTGTAGTCACATCTCACTTGGCATAGGAAACAACATAACCATTTTAACTAAGCTAGATAATTCTCAGTAGGTTATGTTTCTAATTGGTGACAAGGGAGACATTCTTGACAATGATTTCATTTTTTTCAATGCATCCTTTTCCAATTACTTTACCTTTGGAGTTGTCACCAAAAATGACCGTTGGTCCTTTAACCATTATGAGATCTGTAAGAAGATTTCTTTCTCTGGTCATGTGTGCAGAGCATCCACTATCTAATATCCACTAGCTCTTCTGTTCTTGAAGCTGGTTTGTGGCTACCTGTTCTTGCAATGTATATATTATATTTTAGGTCCTTGATTAGTTACGGGTCCTGCATGATTAGTACGTTGGATGCACACTTGGGAATCCAAACATGAGTTACCTGCACGACATGTAGCTATTCAATACTTTTCCAACCACCTTTCTCTTCCCTCACACCTTTTTCTTCCTTCTCATATAATGCATGATATTTTCTTGACAAATTGTGAGATTGTGTGCAGTCCTTTTGGAAATGGGTTTCCTCATAGGACCTCAAAAAACTGGTTCCACATGTGTCTAGAAACCATGTGATTCTGGATCACAATTGTTAGCCATCCTGTTCTTTGAAAAAGAAGTTTCATATGACTCAGGCCTCAAGTAGTTGTCCCCCCCTACTTGGTATATTCCTCCTTTTATTTGTGAAATGTGATTTGGTTCTCTTTTTAAGAGAGTAACCAGGTTCGTTGTTTGACTTTTGCCAGTATGAAGCTAGTTTTTTCGTAAAACGAATTATTGAAATTGGCTTCCTTGCAGTATGAACACACTACTTAACCAGTTTCTTGGGCTGGACTGGCATTTTCTTAGTTTGTGATTGGATCAAATTGAAAATATATTATTTTGCCAGTTTTTTCCGTTGAACCGGTGATAAGCTCGTTATTTTACTCGCTTATCTATATTATTTTCTAATATTCTATGTATTTTTATTGAGTTAATATATATATTTTATGCATGAGTCTATATTGGGTGGTATTATGCGTGCTTTGATGTGTTTCTACAAGTTTTAGGCAAAATTCACTGGAAAACCGTTCCGAAAGCAGTGACGAGCAAGAGTACCAGTGATGCATTCTTCCACCAGATTAATTTGGGCTATTGGCACATGGAAATGGATAGACCTTCGTGTTAGCTTTCCAACGCAACTAGAATCGGGTCAATTCGAGTTGGGGAAAGGAAGTTATGGCCAAAATTTTGAGACCACGTAGAAAGGGGCAGGACAGGACCACATCGATCGACGTGGAATCCACAACGATCGACGTTGAAGATAGAGCCACGTCGATTGACGCACTTCTTGCATCGATCGACGCGAGTCTGCTGGCATGGAAATTCGATCAAAATCGGATTTTATCGTATCTTTAGCCCTAGATTTGATAGGATACACATCCACCTCTATAAATACCCTACAAAATTTGACTTTTCAAGAACTCCTTCATATTTTTCTGATCTCTTTTAATATTTTCATTCTGCAATTTAATTTTTAGAGTTTTGAGAGTTGGGAAATACGAAACCCTTTTATTTTCTAGTAAGTACTTTATGTTTATGCAATTTAATATGTTTTCTTTTGAATTTCTATCTGCGATGAGTGGCTAGAAACCCTAGCGGGTTCTAGGGTCGATATTATTATGGATGCATGTTAGGATTAATTAATTAGGTTCATGATTCCTGTGTTTATTTTATAATTCTAGATTAATTCAAGGACCGAAAGGTGACGATTAATTTAGATGTCTAGCTATTGATAGAAGGACCGAGTAGTGAATATTGATAGTGGGATTAGGAATGCATGATACACTCTATACTGTCCAATGAGATGTATTAGACTGTAGGAATTGAACTGATTTGTTTATCAGATTGACTAATTTGGTGTTCTTGAGACCGAGCGGAGATAGTCACTAATTAGTAATCTAGGTTATATTTGGCCAACCAATGAAATATAGCATTATAGCAGTATTCCACATGTTAAATTAATTGGTTCTTACATGTCATCCATAGTAAGAATTCTTCCCTAGAATATGTGTCCCTTTTAAATTTGATTTTAAAACCTCTTTAAATTTCAAGTATTGTCATCTTTATCTTCCAAATAAAACCCAGATTTTCTGTTTCCTCAAACAATGAATCTTAGGATCATAATTAGTACATACGATAGTTTTGTTATACAATTACCCTGGATTCGATAACCTTAGCGTTCTTTATAAATTTATTTTCCACTGTTGCTATAATTAATCTGTAGATTTTACAGTGATTAAATTGGCACCGTTGCCAGGAAGTTGTTAGATTTTATCTTGTTACTAGTTCGTTCTAGGATTTGCTGGATTGAGTTTTATTTTTCTTTACGTGTGCATGCGTGAGTGTCAATGTCTGCATCCCACGATGATCGACGCCCGTTCGCGTCAATTGGTGTCGATCATTTTTGCTGTGTCGATCGATGCCAACCACTCTCTTGCATCGATCGGTGTGGAATCCACGTCGATCGACGCCAAATTGATATCTACCTATTTTCTGCGCAGGTGCATGAACACGCGAACCAAAGGAAAATCACTCGAGGCTTATGTCCCTGAAGTTGAAGCAACCTGCAGGAAAATCAAAAAGAAAGGAAAAGACAAACAACGAGAGATGACCGAGAATTCTGAAGCACCTTTGCAAAATATGACTCCCGAGGAGCAGAGTCAATTTGTGAATGAAGTACAACTGCTGAGAGCACAACTACAAGCAGCCCAGGCTACTCAGGCAGAACAAGCTGCAAGACTGGCACAGTTGAACAACATGCATATTGGGTTCCGCAAAGGTCCATCTTGGATCGATTTCTTCCATAGCAAGCGGAGGCCGGATTCAGAGTTGGCATCGATGCCAACAACTTTGAGCTACGCACAGGCCTTATTCAGATGGTGCAACAAAATCAGTTTGCGGGGAGAGCTGTAGAAGATCCATATGCCCACCTCAACCAGTTCATTGAGGTGTGTGACACTTTGAAGCAGAATGGAGTAACCCCAGATGTAATCAGAATGAGATTGTTCTCGTTCTCACTTAGAGACGAGGCGCGATCTTGGTTTGCCGAATTGGATAAGAGTTTGATAGGGACATGGGAGGAACTTTGATCAGAATTCCTCACCAACTACTTCCCGCCGAGCCTACTGCTGAAGAGGAAAGCTATTATCACTCATTTTAAACAGATGTATGATGGATCACTACATGAGGCCTGGAAGAGGTACAAGGAGCTCTTGCTGCTCTGCCCTGGGCATGGGATTGATTTAGAGATGCCGGTCTGTCATTTCTACGAAGGGCTGACTCAACACATGAAGGAGTTGGTTGATGCATCTGCTGGTGGAATCCTAATAAAGAAGAGTGGAGCCGAGGGAATGAGAGTCCTTGCAGATATGGCTCTAAACAGCCATCAGTGGCCGACCGAGAGGCAGCTACCATTCAAAGTAGTAGAGATAAAGCCATAATTTGACGTGGTTGCTGAAGTGAAAAAGCTCTGGGAAGACATTGCAAAATTGGAAGCAGCAAAATCCACAGCTACTACTACAGCAGAGCCAAGCATGACCATAGTACCCATGGAGGATGTCTACATCAATCAGGGGGTGAGCAGTGTAGGGTTTTACCGTGAACCGAATCACCAAAACCAAATGAACCGGACCGTTTATGGTTATTGTTCATAATCAATTCTAAAACCCTAAGCATGGTTCCTATTGAATTTATTGCGTGGATAAAGAATTATTTACCTTAATTCCGTAGAGTCTGATCCGATTTTTTGCGTTTGAATTTCCAATTTTAATTCAACCACGCAATTCGATTTTATCTGCGGAAACAGAAATTAGAAATCTAATTTCAAGATAAAATTCAAAATAAAAAAGGAGAAGAAAAGATAAATCTGTTCTCCAGATTAGATCTTCAGGGCTGTGTCCCAATGCTGCTCAGATCTGCTACTAGTAAGGATTCCACAGATCTGTGTTGTAGGCCGGAGCAGAAAAATCCTTCTTCTCCCCTCTACAGGCGCCTCCCACTCTCTCTTTGCCTCCAGGGTTTCACTGATTTGAATGTATTCAATTGTTGCTAGGGTTTTCAGAGAGAATGGTCTATTTATAGACCCAGGGTTTCAACCCTAATGGGCTACTGGGCCTTTTTTCAGCATATTTATTTTGGGCCACTCCTGGGACCTAATGCAAATAATAAAGTGGGCCTATAATTAATTAATTCTCATGCCCACAACCCAGGATACAATTAATTAATTATTATTAATTCTTTTTTACCACATAATTAATACTGACCTACCCATTTATTACCACGTTATGAGAACGGGCTGCATTAATTGAGAATCCCCATATTTAAGGTTACCGGACATTTATTAATTAATCGTAGACTCTGACAAGCTCTAACTACAATTAATTAACATCTTATTATTCCTGAGAAGTACCACTCAATCCTTATCACTCGTGCCTGAACTTAATCAGCCTGCAGGACTTTGGCACGATGAATGTCATTGAGCTCCTCAGGGAATGTCCCCATCCTATTACTCGGATATGGTTACCTAAACACAGTCTCAGGCGGTACTACACGAACTGCTATTACCCAAGATGCGGATATACGAGCACGTTACTTAGGCTCTCCACCATGGCAAGTCAAAGCAACAGTCAACCCGTGCAAACATGTGAACCTTCGTTTGGGTTTGGACTCAATCATTATAACGAGATCTTGTATTCGCTGATGTTATACAGTCGAATACATCTCAATGCGGTCCATCAATACACCACCTCTGCGTACCAGCATGTTAAGTAACCAAGACAGACTACTCATTCCGACAATGCCGCAGCCATCCGGACAGACGTATCCTCATACGCTGTCTCGACTGTGATCAGGTTTATGTCTCACTAGGTCAAGTGATCATACTGTCTTCTGCGATCTACAACACGCCGTATGATCATCCCCATCGGTGAGACAAGAGGATACCATTTATACATACATGTAAGATTGTTAACATATAGGATAAATAAACCGTCGTACACTCATTATAATAAATCCTTTCAGTATAAAAAACCCATAAATCTCCCACTTATACTCAAAGCATGACTAAGCTTTTACAGAGTATACAGTCCATCTATCTAGTCTGCTGTCTCTTTAACCACTGTCACTGGTCGGCATCCATCTCTGACCCAGCTCACGAATATATCTTTCGCAAACTTTCTGCAGCAAGCTCTCTATAAATGGATCAGCAAGATTGTCAGCAGTGTCAATCTTTTTAATTTGCACATTGCCCCTCGATACGATTTCTCGTATGATATGGTACTTTCTCTTTATGTGTTTGCTTGCCCTGTGAGACCGCGGTTCCTTTGATTTTGCCACTGCACCAGAGTTATCACAATAAATTGTGATGCTACTCAGCAAACTTGGAATACCCCCTCTTTCGAGGCATTGGAGGTGGCGACATATTCCGCCTCCATGGTGGAGTCAGTACTGCATTTCTGCTTTGAGCTCCTCGAAGATACAACTCCACCTCCCAAGGGAAAACACATATCCTGAGGTCGATTTCTTCTCATCCTGGTCCCCTTGGAAATCCGAGTCTGTATAACCCACAGGGCACAAATCCTCACTTTGATAAATTAGGCAGTAATTCATAGTTCTCTTCAAATACTTGAGGATGTGCTTTACAGCAGTCTAGTGCGCCTGTCCAGGGTTAGACTGATATCTTGCTACCATGCCAACGCCATAACAAATATCTGGCCTCGTACACAACATCGCATACATGAGACTACCCACCGCTGAAGCATATGGTACAAGACTCATCTCGTCTTTCTCCCACTGTGTCTGAGGACACTGCCCACTAGAAAGACGAACGCCATGACGGAAAGGTAATAAACCTTTCTTGGAGAGTTGCATGCTGAACCAGGCAACAACAGTATCCACATAGGATGCCTGGGATAAGCTCAACATTCTTCTCTTACGATCTCGTAAGACCTTAATCCCAAGAATGTAGCCAGCTTCTCTCAAATCCTTCATTTGGAACTGTTCGGATAACCAAACCTTGATTTCGGACATCACTCCCTCGTTGTTTCCAAATAGGAGTATGTCATCAACGTACTGATAGGTTTTGTATACTGAAAGCATTTATTATAATGAGTATACAATGGTTTATTTCTCCTATCTGTTAACAATCTTACATGTATGAACAATGGTATCCTCTTGTCTCACCGATAGGGACGATCATACGGCGTGTTTTAGATCGCAGATGACAGTATGATCACTTGACCTAGTGAGACATAAACCTAATCACGGCCGAGACAGCGTATGAGGATACGACTGTCCGGATGGCTGCGGCATTGTTGGAATAAGTAGCCTGTCTTGGTTACTTGACGTGGTGGTATGCAGAGGTGGCGTATTGATGGACCGCAGTGAGATATATTCATCTGTCTGACATCAGCGAATACAAGATCTTGTTATATTGATTGAGTCCAAACCCTAACGAAGGTTCAGGGGTTTGCACAGGTTGTCTGTTGCTTTGACTTGCCATGGTGGAGAGCCTAAGTAACGTTCTCGTATATCCACATCTTGGGTAATAGCAGTTCGTGTAGTGCCGCCTGAGATTGGGTTTAGGTAACCATATCCGAGTAATAGGATGGGGACATTCCCTGAGGAGCTCAATAACATTCGTCGTGTCAAAGTCCTGCAGGCTGATTAAGTTCACGCACGAGTGATAAGGATTGAGTGGTACTACTCAGGAATAATAAGATATTAATTAATTGTAGTTAGAGCTAGTCAGAAGCTCCAATTAATTAATGGATGTCCGGTAACCTTAAATATGGGGATTCTCAATTAATGCAGCCCGTTCTCATAACGAGGTAATAAAGGGGTAGGTAAGTCTTAATTCTGTGGTAAAAAAGAATTAATATTAATTATTTAATTATGTCCTGGATTGTGGACATGGGAATGAATTAATTTATAGGCCCACTTTATTATTTGCATTAGGTCCTAGGTCTGGCCCAAGGAAAGTGTGCTGAATTGAGCCCAGGACAACTCTCTCTCATAAGTTGCATTATTATAGGCCCACTAGGGTTTATAACCCTAGGTCTATAAATAGACAGCTCTCTCTCATAAGTTGCATGAAAAATGAAAAACCCTAACCCTAGAGAGAGAGAGAGAGGGGCGCCGATTTCTAGAGAGAAAGGGAGAAGAATTTTTGAATTCTGGTCCTGCTCAAAGCACATATCTGTGGAATCCTCACCAGTAGCAGATCTGAACGCACCGGGAAACAGATCTGAAGATCTAATCTGGAGAACATATTTCTTTTCTTTCTTTAATTTCGATTTTCTAGAAATTTGTATTCTAATTTCTGTTTCCGCAGATTAAATCAGAATTGCAGGGTTGAATTAAAGTGGAAGTTCAAACGCAAAAGATCGGTACAGAGACTACGGAGTTACGGTAAATTCCTAAATCCACAATTCTGGTAATTAAATTCATAGGAGCATGCTAGGATTTATTGTATATTTAATTGTGCACAATATCCATAAATCAATCTGGTTCATATTGGTTTTGGTTATTCGGTTCACAGGATAACCCTACAATTGGTATGAGAGCCAGGTTTCTGATTTATGGCTCTGTTGTGCATAATTGAATTCGATATGCACGTATGAATTTATTGTTTTTGTGGATGGTTTTTGTTCCTCGTGGCAACCCGTGTAATTCAGCCCGCAGTGGTTTATCCGTGTAGAGCTGAATTTATTTTGTAAAATCACGAGAAAATCCGTGAATAGTGTAGATTTGAAAAATTGTAATAGAATAGATTATTCTGTAATTTTTATTTTTCAAAATATGTAATTGGATGGGTTGAGGATGAAGAACGAAGACGGAGCCGACGCAGGGCCAACAGAGGACGACGGCGAGCGACGGCGCACTACGCAGCAGGCGCGCGGCCGGCCACGACGCGTGCGCATGAGCACGTTGGGTGCGTGCGCGCGGCGCAGGGCAGCGGCAGTCGGCTGGCTGCGGCGGTGGTCGTCGTCGGCTGATGCTGTCTCGTCGTGGTGGGTCGTGTTTTGGTGGTTTGTGCAATCCTGTGTAAACCCTTGGGTTTGCATTAGGGTTAGGGCAAATCATCTGATCACAAAGGCCAAAATCCCAAAAGATTTGGTGGTTGAAGATTTGAAGGCCCTGGAAGATTTGAAAAGATTTGGACTTATCCAAATAAGATTCAAATTCAAATTGTAATAGATAGAATTTATTTTTCTATTTTGTGGGGCCACGAGGAATTTTTGTTTGCCTTAATTGTCCTCGTATGATATGTGATTTATTATGTGCGCTATTTAAGCATGTTTAGATAATAGGAAAAGCATATTTTATCGCTTTTATTATTTACAGCTTTCAAGCATGCTTATGTGATTAATTTCTTTTGTTGGATTATATTTTGGGAATTTTTGGGCTTTTTTAATTACATGCAAAAATTTGGAAAATATAATAACAAAGAAATTAGATGTGCGCATATAAGAAACCTTTTAAAAGAAAAATACTAATCAGATTTTTTAATTAAAATCAATAGACCTCCACAAAGCGGTCATAGGTTGTAAGTGTATCTCTCGTTCTAGTAAACGTCTACGAGTGTAGCTTGCTAGTTCTTAGAGGTTCATGGGTACGGTTGTTGGGATTCCTAGACAAACAATTTCAATCATGTGAATAGTGGGAGGGTTTTGCGTAAATGTCTATGAGTGTAGCTTGCGTAGATCTCTTTCACAAGTATTCTAGGATTGATTTAAATTATAGATAACAAAAGCTTTAAGGGTTGTGCAGTATGGTTACAAGCCATGCAAACTGTCTCTTTTGGTCGGAGTTAAATTTGTGGTTAATGGCTTAGAAGCATCTTAGAATATAATGCAAGAATTGCATCCCTGTTCTTGAGAGATGGCTTGGTCTAAGGTTTTCACTAATTATTAATTTCTAGTGTCAAAAGCTTCCTAACATACTAGTGAAATTAAATGGATTGGGGCTTAAAACCCGCAGTTTTGGTCGCGGGTTACATCGTAAACGTCTACGAGTGTAGCTTGCAGTGGGAACTCTTGGGCAATTAGTGTAGCTTGTCGATCATTTACTTGCTCTCAATCCTCTAACTGGTCCAAACTTCCATGAGTGGAGATACTGCATTGAGTATATTCTCCTGACTAAGCAACACATGTTTATTCTTACTATGATGCCACTTGCCCCACTTTACCATAAAGTCTCTAGACGTGAGCAGGAGTTCTATGACAGATGGGTGGCATCTGAGGATTTTAATTACAAGTTAATCTCGGATAACCTGTCTAGAGAACTTAAGCTCAAGTACATGGGCTATTGTAGCTCTGTTACGATCTGGATGGACATGGTGGCTACATATGGCGAAGTGGAACGAACTATCAACTGTGATCTCGTGAAAGACCTTGTCTGTAAGAGAATGGTTGATGGCAGTTCGGTGACACTACATGTGATGATCATGGATAACACCATGAGACGATTCACACGTGGAGGTGGATGTATCAGTGATCGGGCTAAGATCGATATTATCCTAAACTCTTTACCGCTTTCATTCTATGTCTTTGAGAAGGATGTAGCTAACAGAAGTGAGTACTCTTTCAAGGAGTTGCTCACTGATCTCATAGCATGACAGTCTTTCGTACCTTCATGGGATTCTGAGTTATCAGATCTTGAGCATAGCTTGAGCACATTGAAAGATGTGGTTCATACTGTGTGCAAGAATGTGATTGATCGCAGATCACGTGAAATGAGGTCAAATGAGATGAAGAGGGTTGGTGTCACTTCAAGTAAGAACGCATGCGGAAGCAAAGAACAAGGTACGTCATTTGCATTTGTAATGGAAACATGTTTAACATCGGTTTCTACTCATTCGTGGGTAGTGGATACTGGAGCTACTAATCATGTTTGTTACATTTTGCAGGGGTTCACACCGAGGAGGGTGCTGAAGAATGACGAGGTTACCATCTCAATGGGGAATACATCACAAGTGAGTGCAGCTGCTATTTGAGATTTCACCTTTTACTTTGATGATTCTGTTTTAACTCCGAGAGATGTTTTGTACGTGCCGGATTTTTGGCGAAACCTTATTTCAGTTTCCAAACTTTATGTTGATGGATATTCAGTTATTTTTGATAGTGGTGTTTTTCTATCATTAGTAATTCTCTCTATGTTATTAACTGTAATCATAAGGCTTCCGTAAGTATTGCATGTAATTCATTCGTAATTGATAATCCTAGAAAGAGAAAATTTACTACTTCTGATGAGGATCTTACATATCTCTGGCACATCGGACTGGGTCACATCAGCTTGAAGCGGATTCAAAGACTTGCAGATGACGGTACATTGGACTTAGTCCGGGCTGTACCATATCAAGTTTGTGAATCCTACATCGAGGGCAAGATGTCAATTAGGCCTTTCAAGGCTAGTCAGTCTCGAGCAGAGGAAGCGTTGGAATTGATCCATTCTGACTTATGTGGACCGATGTCCACGCAAGCTCGTGGAGGGTACAAGTACTTCATCACTTTCATTGACGATTACTCAATGTACGGATACGTTTACCTGTTTCGCTACAAATCTGAATGCTTTGAGAAATTCAAAGAGTTCAAGGCTGAGGTAGAAAAGAAGGTGGGGAAAACTATCAAGTCGCTGCGATCTGACCGCGGTGGCGAATACCTCAGTTACGAGTTCCTGCAATATTTGTCAAAAAACAGGATTACATCCCAGTGGACTGCACCGGGTACTCCCCAGTAAAACGGTGTAGCTGAAAGAAGAAATATGACTCTTCTAGAGATGGTAAGATCAAAGATGAGTTATGCAAACTTGCCAATTTCATTTTGGGGCTACGCATTGGAAACAACAACTTATGTGCTAAATGTGGTGCCTTCTAAATTAGTTCCTAAGACGCCTTCTGAGCTCTTCCTTGGTCGCAAACCTAGTTTGTGCAAGTTTAGAGTATGGGGCTGTCCGGAACACATACTATCGAAGGAACCTGATAAGTTAGAAAGCAGGTCAAAAGTAATGTTGTTCATAGGGTATCCTAGGCAAATGAAAGGTGGTTACTTTTACTGTCCTGAGAGTCAGAAAGTACTTGTTAGAACCAAGGCTAGATTCTTGGAGGACGAGTATGTGAGTAATCACAAGTCAAGGAGTGATATCGTTCTTCAAGAAATTAAGAACGAGAATCTAATTCCTAGGAAATGGGAACGTGTAGATGTGGGTGCACCTGTGAGAGGTTCAGCACCACAGACACGTTCTTCAGTGCAAGGTGCAGGAGCACAAGTTACTGCACCTACTACTGACATGACACCGATGCCTCATCGTAGTGGGAGAGTTTTTTCCAGCCAGAAAGGTACATGTTTGTGGGTGAGTCTTCGGACTTGAGCCCAGAAGACGAACATGAGGACTCTGACCCACTGACTTATGAAGAGGTAGTGTAGGACAAGGATGTTGCCAAATGGCGTGTCGCCATGGATTCTAAAATTGAATCCATAACTTCTATGGATGTATACCAGAAAACTAATATTCCGGATGACTTTAGGGCCATATGGTGCAAATGGGTATACAAGAGAAAGAAAAGGACGGATGGAAAGATCACGGTTTTTAAAGCCAAGCTGGTGGCAAAGGGTTATAGTCAGAAAGAGGGCATTGACTATGATGAAACCTTTTCACCCGTAGCCATGCTCAAATCCCTCCGGATACTCCTTGCCATAGATGCGCATATAGACCTCGAGATCTGGCAAATGGATGTCAAAACCGCTTTTCTAAATGGTTACCTTGAAGAAGGTAGGGACATCTATATGCAGCAACCCAAGGTTTACATAAGCAAAGGCGAAGAACATCTTGTCTGGAAGCTTAGGAAGTCCTTGTATGGACTTAAGCAAGCTTCAAGGTCGTGGAACTTGCATTTCAACGATGTGATTAAATCCTATGGATTTGCACAGTTGAAAACGAAAGTTGTGTCAGTGGCAGCGTGGTTTTCCTTGCACTCTACGTTGATAACATACTCCTATTTGGAAACAACGAGGGAGTGATGTCCGAAATCAAGGTTTGGTTATCCGATCAGTTCCAAATGAAGGATTTGGGAGAAGCTGGCTACATTCTTGGGATTAATGTCTTACGAGATCGTAAGAGAAGAATGTTGAGTTTATCCCAAGCTTCTTATGTGGATACTGTGATAGCCGGTTCAACATGCAACTCGCCAAGAAAGGCTTGCTGCCTTTCAGACATGGTGTTCATCTTTCTAGTGGGCAGTGTCCTCAGACACAGCGAGAGAAAGATAAGATGAGTCTTGTACCATACGCTTCGGCGGTGGGTAGCCTCATGTATGCGATGCTGTGTACCAGACCAGATATCTGTTATGCCGTTGGCATGGTAGCAAGATATCAGTCTAACCCTGGACAGGCGCACTGGACTATTGTAAAGCACATCGTCAAGTATTTGAAGAGAACTAGGAATTACTGCCTAGTTTATCAAAGTGAGGATTTGTGCCCTGTGGGTTATACAGACTCGGATTTCCAAGGGGACCAGGATGAGAAGAAATCAACCTCAGGATATGTGTTTACCATGGAGGCAGAATATGTCCCCGCCTCCGACGCCTTGAAAGAGGGGGTATGGCTCAGGAACTACCTTTTAGAGTTAGGCGTGATCCCAAGTTTGCCGAGGAGCATCACAATTTATTGTGATAACTCGAGTGCAGTGGCAAACTCAAAGGAACCGCGCTCTCACAGGGCAAGCAAACAAATAGAGAGAAAGTACCATATCATATGAGAAATCGTATCGAGGGGCGATGTGCAAATTAAGAAGATTGTCACTGCTGACAATCTTGCTGGTCCATTTACAAAGAGCTTGCCGCAGAAAGTTTACAAAGACATATTCATGAGCTGGGTCTGAGGTGGATGCCGACCACTGACAGTGGTTAAAGAGACAGCAGACTAGATAGACGGGCTGTATACTCTGTAATAGCTTAGTTATGGTTTGAGTATAAGTGGGAGATTGATGGGTTTTGTATACTGAAAGCATTTATTATAATGAGTATACAACGGTTTATTTGTCCTGTCTGTTAACAATCTTACATGTATGAACAATGGTATCCTCTTATCTCACCGATAGGGACGATCATACGGCGCGTTGTAGATCGCAGAAGACAATATGATCATTTGACCTAGTGAGACATAAGCCTGATCACAACCGAGACAGCGTATGAGGATATGTCTGTCCGGATGGCTGCAGCATTGTTGGAATGAGTAGTCTGTCTTGTTTACTTAACATGCAGGTACGCAGAGGTGGCGTATTGATGGACCGCATTGAGATGTATTCGATTGTTTGACATCAGCGAATACAAGATCTCGTTATATTGATTGAGTCCAAACCTAACGAAGGTTCAGGGGTTTGAACGGGTTGACTATTGCTTTGACTTGCCATGGTGGAGAGCCTAAGTAACGTGCTCGTATATCTGCATCTTGGGTAATAGCAGTTCGTGTAGTACCGCCTGAGACTGGGTTTAGGTAACCATATCCGAGTAATAGGATGGGGACATTCCCTGAGGAGCTCAATAACATTCATCGTGTCAAAGTCCTGCGGGCTGATTAAGTTCAGGCACGAGTGATAAAGATTGAGTGGTACTACTTAGGAATAATAAGATATTAATTAATTGTAGTTAGAGCTTGTCAGAAGCTCCAATTAATTAATGGATGTCTGGTAACCTTAAATATGGGTATTCTCAATTAATGCAGCCCGTTCTCATAACGTGGTAATAAAGGGGTAGGTCAGTATTAATTCTGTGGTGAAAGAAAGTGTGCTGAATTGAGCCTAGGAGCCTACTAGGGTTTACAACCCTAGGTCAATAAATAGACATCTCTCTCTCATAAGTTGCTTGACAGTTGAAAAACCCTAAACCTAGAGAGAGAGAGAGGGGCGCCGATTTCTAGAGAGAAAAGGAGGAAAATTTCAAATTCTGATCCTGCTCAAAGCACAGATCTGTGGAATCCTCACCAGTAGCAGATCTGAACGCACCGGGATACGAATCTGAAGATCTAATCTGGAGAACAAATTTCTTTTCTTTCTTTAATTTTGATTTTCTAGAAATTAGTATTCTAATTTATGTTTCCGCAGATTAAATCAAAATTGCGTGGTTGAGTTAAAGTGGAAGTTCAAACGCAAAAGATCGGTATAGAGACTACGGAGTTACAGTAAATTCCTAAATCCACAATTCTTGTAATTAAATTCATAGGAGCATGCTAGGGTTTATTGGATATTTAATTGAGCACAATATCCATAAATCGATCCGGTTCATATTAGTTTTGGTGATTCGGTTCACGGGAAAACCCTACACGTATAGTGCAAGGAAAACCAGGCTCTCACTGACACAAAGTCGGTAAACACAACTTTCATTTTTCAACTGTGCAAATCCATAGGATTTAATCACATCGTAGAAACGTAAGTTCCACGACCTTGAAGCTTGCTTAAGTCCATACAAGGACTTCCTAAGCTTCCAGACAAGAAGTTCTTCGCCCTTGCGTATGTAACCCTTGGGTTGCTGCATATAATTGTCCCTACCTTCTTCAAGGTAACCGTTTAGAAAAGCGGTTTTGACATCCATCTGCCAGATCTCGAGGTCCATTTGTGCAGTTATGGCATGGAGTATCCGGATTGATTTGAGCATGGCTACGGGTGAAAAGGTTTCGCCATAGTCAATGCCCTCTTTTTGACTATAACTATTTGCCACCACCCTGGCTTTAAAAGCCGTGATCTTTCCATCCGCCCCTTTATTTCTCTTGTATACCCATTTGCACCCTATGGCCCTAAAGCCATCCGGCAAATCAGTTTTCTGGTATACATCCATAGCAGTTATGGATTCAATTTCAGAATCCATGGCGACACGCCATTTGGCAACATCCTTGTCCTGCACTGCCTCTTCGTAAGTCCCACGGTCAGAGTCCTCATGTCCGTCTTTTGGGCTCAAGTCCGAAGACTCACCCACGAACATGTACCTTTTCGGTTGGAAAATAACACTCCCACTACGACGAGGCATCGGTGTCGTGTCAGTAGTAGGTGCAGTAACTTGTGGTTTTCCACCTTGCACTGAAGAACGTGTCTGTGGTGCTGAACCTCTCCCTCGGAATTGCATTCTCATTTTCAACTTCTTGAAGAATGATATCACTCCAAGACTTGTTATTACTCACGTACTCGTCCCCCAAGAATCTGGCATTGGTGCTAACAACGACTCTCTGACTCTTAAGACGGTAAAAGTAACCACCTTTAGTTTGTCTGGGATACCCTATGAACATGATTACTTTTGACCTGCTTTCTAACTTATGAGGTTCCTTCGACAGTACGTGTGCCAGACAGCCCCATACTCTAAACTTGCACAAACTCAGTTTGCGACCAAGGAAGAGCTCAGAAGGCGTCTTAGGAACTGTTTTAGAAGGCACCACATTTAGCACGTAAGATGTTATCTCCAATACGTAGCCCCAAAATGAAATTGGTAAGTTTGCATAACTCATCATTGATCTTACCATCTCTAGAAGAGTCCTATTTCTTCTTTCTGCCACACCGTTTTGCTGGGGAGTACCCGGTACAGTCCACTGGGATGTAATCCCGTTTTCTGACAAATATTGCAGTAACTCGTTACCGAGGTATTCGCCACCGCGGTCAGATCGCAGCGACTTGATAGTTTTCATGACCTTCTTTTCTACTTCATCCTTGAACTCTTTGAATTTCCCAAAGCATTCGGACTTGTAGCGAAGCAGGTAAACGTATCCGTACCTTGAGTAATCGTCAATGAAAGTGACGAAGTACTCGTACCCTCCACGAGCCTGCGTGGACATCGGTGCACATAAGTCAGAATGGATCAATTCTAACACTTCCTCTGCTCGAGACTGACTAGCCTTGAAAGGCCTAGTTGACATCTTGCCCTCGATGCAGGATTCGCAGACTTGATAAGGTACAACCCGGACTAAGTCTAATGTACCGTCATCTGCTAGTCTCTGAATCCGCTTCAAGCTGATGTGACCCAGTCTCAAGTGCAAGAGATATGTAAGATCCTCATCAGAAGAAGTAAGTTTTCTCTTTCTAGGATTATTAATTACAGATGAATTACATGGAATACTTGCGGAAGCCTTATGATTACAGTTAATAACATAAAGAGAATTATTCAGCATCCCACGACAGATAACACCGTTATTACCAATGACAGAAACACTACTATAAAAAATAACTGAATATCCATCAACATAAAGTTTGGAAACTGAAATAAGGTTTTGCCGAAAATCCAGCACATACAAAACATCTCTCAAAGTTAAAACAGAATCATCAAAGTACAAGGTGAAATCTCCAATGGCAACTGCACTCACTTGTGGTGCGTTCCCCATTGAGATGTTTTCCTCGTCATTCTTCAGCACCCTCCTCGGTGTGAACCCCTACAAAATGTAACAAACATGATCAGTAGCTCTAGTATCCACTACCCACGAATGAGTAGAAACCGATGCTAAACATGTTTCCGTTACAAATGCAAATGACGTACCTTTTCCCTTAGCATTCAGACAATCCACCTTTCCGCATCCAGCACAGCTCTTCTCCTTTGGAGTGACTTTAACCCTCTTCACCTCCTTTGACTTTCTTTCACTGTTTGCTTTCCAGAGCTTGCTTTCAACACCGTCATCTCCAAACTTAGAGGTTGTCGAACCAGTACTAGAAGCAGTCAGAAAATGCATCCGTGCTCGCATGGATGATTGCTCCACCACAAGGTCCTCAAGTAGCTCATGCAGAGCATACTCTACCCTTGCTGCAGCAACCACCTTAAAGTCGTAAACGGAGTCCGGAAGAGAGTTCGGGATGATATCAATCTCGCCCTGCGCACTGATATTACCACCCCGCACAGTGAACTGTCTCATGAGATCAATCATAGACATCATGTGCTCTGTCACCAAACTATCTTCAACCATCTTCTTGCACACAAGGTCATGCATAAGCTTATAGTTAATAGTCTGCTCCACGTTGCCATAGGTTGTCGAGAGTTCCTTCCAGATCTCTCCAGCCCTTTCGAGGTACTCATACTTGTGCCTTACTTCTATAGACAGAGAACCCGTGATGAGCCAGAATGCAAACTCATCAGCATCCTCCCATCTTTCATAAAATTCAAGCTCAAGTTTGCAGACCTTATGACGAATACGCAACAATGGATCCATGAAAACAACGTATACTTGGTTTTTCGACGTGTTTGATGCAAAAACTCCATTCAGGGAAGTTTGGACCTGTTAGAGGATTGAGAGCAAGTAAATGATCGACAGTAGACATAGACATATCTGAAACAATAAAGAATCTTAAATAAGAACATACATGTAGAACTTCGAAAACAAATGCATTGAAAACCTTTTAATAAATCAAATACAAATGTTTTCCACTAATTTCCCAAGAGTTCGCACCGCAAGCTACACTCGTAGACATTTACGATGTCACCCTCAACCAGAACTGCGAGTTTAAAGCCCCAATCCATTTAATTTCACCACCATGTCTGGATGCTATTAACACTAGAAATTAATAATTAGTGAAAACCTGAGACCAAGCCATCTCTCAAGAACAGGGATGCAATTCTTGCATTATATTCTAAGATGCTTCTAAGCGATTAACCACAAATTTA
Organism: Plectranthus barbatus; assembly: GCA_026898455.1. Classification (NCBI taxonomy): domain Eukaryota; kingdom Viridiplantae; phylum Streptophyta; class Magnoliopsida; order Lamiales; family Lamiaceae; genus Plectranthus; species Plectranthus barbatus. The sequence continues at coordinate 469,985 of JAPKLW010000039.1, read as the reverse complement.
ACTCCAGCCAAAACAGACAGTTTAGCATGGCATGTAACCATACCGCACAACCCTTAAAGCTTTTGTTATCTATAATTTAAATCAATCATAGAATACTTGTGAAAGAGATCTACGCAAGCTACACTCGTAGACGTTTACGCAAAGCCCTCCCTCCCACTATTCACATGATTTAAATTGTTTGTCTAGAAATCCCAACAACCGTACCCATGCACCTCTGGGAACTAGCAAGCTACACTCGTAGATGTTTACTAGAATGAGAGATACACTTACAGTCTAGGACCGCAGTGTGGAGGTCTACTGATTTTAATTAAAAAATATACTTAGTATTTTTCTTTTAAAAGGTTTCTTATACGCGCACACATAATTTCTTTGTAATTATATTTTCCAAATTTTTGCATGTAATTAAACAAACTCAAAAATTCCCAAAATATAATCCAACAAAAGAAATTAATCACATAAGCATGCTTGGAAAGCTGTAAATAATAAAAGCAATAAAACATGCTTTTCCTATTATCTACTCATGCTTAACTGCGCACATAATAAATCACATATCATACGAGGACAATTAAGGCAAACAAAAATTCCTCGTGGCCCCAAAAAAATAGGAAAAATAACATCCTATCTATTACAAATTTAATTTGAATTTATTTGGGTAAGTCCAAATCTTTTCAAATCTTCCAGGGCCTTCAAATCTTCAATCACCAAATTGTTTGAGATTTAGGCCTTTGTTTTGATGATTTGCCCTAACCCTAATGCAAACCCTAGGGTCAACACAGGATTGCACAAACCACCAAAACCACAAGCCACCGCGACGGGACAGCAGCCGCCGATGACAGCACCGCCAATGACAGCACCGCCGATGACAGCACCGCCGTCGTGTGTGCACAGTGCAGCACACGGTCGTGCGCGCGCCTCGCCCGCGTAGGCCCCCGCCGCCCGGCCGCCCGCGACATGCGCGGCCTTGCGTCCCCGCCACCCGCGGGCGTAAGCACGCGGCCGCCTGCCGCCGCTGTGCGCCGCCCTTCGCCGGCTCCGTCTTTGTTCTTTGTTCTGGACCCGTCCAATTACAGATTTTAAAAAAAAAATTATTCTATTACAATTTTCAAATCTATACTAATCACGGGTTTTCTCGTAATTTTACAAAATTACTTTAGCCCTACACGGATAAACCACCGGTGGCTGAATTACATGGGTTGCCATGAGGAAAAAAAACCATCCACGACATTCATAAAATTCCAACATGCATAAAGAATCTATTATGAACAACAGAGCCACAAAACAGAACCTGGCTCTGATACCAATTGTATGGTTTTACCGTGAACCGAATCACCAAAACCAGATGGACCGGACCGTTTATGTTTATTGTTCATAATCCATTCTAAAACCCTAAGCATGCTCCTATTGAATTTGATGCGTAGATAAAGAATTATTTACCTTAATTTCGTAGAGTCTGATCCGATCTTTTGCGTTTGAATTTCCAACATTAATTCAACCACCCAATTGGATTTTATCTGCGGAAACAAAAATTAGAAATCTAATTTCTAGATAAAAATCGAAAACAAAAAGGAGAAGAAAAGAGAAATCTGTTCTCCAGATTAGATCTTCAGGGCTGTGTCCCAATGCTGCTCAGATCTGCTACTGGTGAGGATTCCACATATCTGTGTTGTAGGCCGGAGCAGAAAATCCTTCTTCTCCCCTCTACAGGCGCCGCCCACTCTCCCTCCGCCTCTAGGGTTTCACTGATTTTAATGTGTTTATAGAACAAGGGTTTCAACCCTAATGGGCAACTGGGCCTTTTTTCAGCATATTTATTTTTGGCCAGTCCAGGGACCTAATGCAAATAATAAAGTGGGCCTATAATTAATTAATTCCCATGCCCACAACCCGGGACACAATAATTAATTAATATTAATTCTTTTTCACCACAGAATTAATACTGACCTACCCCTATTACCACGTTATGAGAACGTGCTCTATTAATTGAGAATCCTCATATTTAAGGTTACCGTTCATTCATTAATTAATCGGAGCCTCTGACAAGCTCTAAATATAATTAATTAACTTCTTATTATTCCTGAGTAGTACCACTCAATCCTTATCACTCGTACCTGAACTTAATCAGCCTGCAGGACTTTGGCACGATGAATGTCATTGAGCTCCTCAGAGAATGTCCCCATCCTATTACTCGGATATGGTTACCTAAACCAAGTCTCAGGCATTACTACACGAACTGCTGTTACCCAAGATGCGGATATATGAGCACGTTACTTAGGCTCTCCACCATGGCAAGTCAAAGCAACAGTCAACCCGTGCAAACCCTTGAACCTTCGTTAGGGTTTGGACTCAATCAATATAACGAGATCTTGTATTCGCTGATGTTAGACAGTGGAATACATCTCACTGCATTCCATCAATATGCCACCTCTACGTACCAGCGTGTCAAGTAACCAAGACAGACTACTTATTCCGACAATGACGCAGCCATCCGGACAGACGTATCCTCATACGTTATCTCGGCTGTGATCAGGTTTATGTCTCACCAGGTCAAGTGATCATACTGTCTTCTGCGATCTACAACACACCGTATGATCGTCCCTATCGGTGAGACAAGAGGATACCATTGTTACATACATGTCAGATTGTTAACAGATAGGAGAAATAAACCATCGTATACTCATTATATTAAATGCTTTCAGTATACAAAACCCATCAAGCAGCTCATATGGAGCTGCTGGAGCAGAAGTAAACTATATTGGAGGTGGTTATCAAAATAACTAATAGGAGGCAATCAAGGGTATCATTACAACCATGGGAGAACTCGCCCTGGTTTTGCATATTCTAACCCCTCTGCAGCAGAGCACCCTTCACCCAGTTTTGATGTAGGTACCGGAGGAGAGATTGTGGAAAGAAAGAAGTCTGTGCTGGAGGAGACGCACGAGAAATTCATCAAGAGCTCTGATAATTTGTTTGGGAAAGTAGAAACCGAGGTGAAAGGGATGGCCAACCACATGCAGCTGATGACAAAACATCTTCAGATGTTGGACACCCAACTGAGCCAAATAGCCACTACTCTCAGCAATCAGCATAATTCGGAACAGCTTCCAACTACAACAAAGGTGAACCCGACAAACGAAAAGTCAGTGAATGCTCTAGAACTTGCATGTTTTCTGTGTTGGGACTGCATAGTGTGCACAAGTTTAGGAAATGATCTTAGGCCATCTTTGATAGCCCGATTCCCTAAACACTGTCCCTTCACTTTAAATTTTCCCTAGTTAGCCACTTTTGAGCCTATACAAAATTTTTCTTTCCTTGTCTATGAGATTAAGAAGAAGTATTGGTTTCTCTCATCTCTTGAGTTGTGGTATATGGGGTGAAATGATTGTGAGATGGAGATAAGAAAATATAAATTAGTGGTGTAAAGATGTGTGAAAAAGAAGCTCAAAAGAAAGAATTAGAATTCTCATAAGCTCTCTGAAAAGAAAAGAATATAAAATTATGTAAAGAGCATAAGAGATTCAAAATGAGCTAGAAAAAAATTATGGGTCGTTGAAATATTTTAGGAGAAGGGTAGATATTCACAGAAGGTGGTTTGGATTGATTGAGGAAGAACAACTTGATTGATTTTAGTCACATGGCAATATTTCCCTACCTTTCACCAAAAGCCTACATTACAACCTATTGAAAGTCCTTTTTGATTCTAGACTTGTGTGCACATTCTAGTAGTGGAGATATTAGAAAATTTTCAAGCCTATGGTAGAAATTTCTTCATACTTGTTGTTGAGTTCTTTCATCTATTCCTTAGACACTTGAGAGTTGAGCGATACACTTCCCGTGAGTTCTTCCACAATTGATGGATTTTCTGTCTCTTTCTAATTGCTTGTGTGTAGTGGATTTTTGACCCTTGACTGTGATGAATCTTGTGAGGCATTGCACTTTAATCGCATAATCTTTTGATTTCTTTCTTGCCTATTGATTGAGGACAATCAAACGTTCAAGTTTGGGGGTTTGATAACCTCATTATTTTACTCGCTTATCTATATTATTTTCTACTATTCTATGTAGTTTTATTGAGTTTATATATATATTTTATGCATGAGTCTATATACGGTGGTATTATGCGTGCTTTGGCGTGTTTCTACAGGTTTTAGGCCAAATTCACTGGAAAACTGTTCCGAAAGCAGTGACGTGCAAGAGTAGCAGTGAAGCATTCTTCCACAAGCGGAATTCGGGCTATTGGCTCATGGAAATGGATATAGCTTCCTGTTAGCTTTCCAACGCAACTGGAATCGGGTCAATCGGAGTTCGGGAGAGGACGTTATGGCCAAAACCGTGAGACCACGCAGAAGGGGGCGAGACAAGACCACATCGATCGATGTGGAATCCACATCGATTGATGCCGAGTTTGTTGGTACGGAAATTCGATCAAAATCGGATTTTATCATATCTTTAGCCCAGATTTGATAGGATACACATCCACCTCTATAAATACCCTACAAAATTCAATTTTTTCAGGAACCCCATCATATTTTTCAGATCTCTTTTCATATTTTCATTCTACAATTTAGTTTTTAGAGTTTTGAGAGTTGGGAAATACGAAACCCTTTTATTTTCTAGTAAGTTCTTTATGTTTATGCAATTTAATATGTTTTCTTTCGAATTTCTATCTGCGATGAGTGGCTAGAAACCCTAGCGGGTTCTAGGGTTGATATTATTTTGGATGCATGTTAAGATTAATTAATTAGGTTCATGATTCCTGTGTTTATTTTATAATTCTAGATTATTTCAAGGACCGAAAGGTGACGATTAATTTTGATGTCTAGCTATTGATAGAAGGACAGAGAGGTGAATATTGATAGTGGGATTAGGAATGCATGATACACTCTATACTGTCTAATGAGATGTATTAGACTATAGGAATTGAATGGATTTGCTTATCAGCTTGACTAATTTGGTGTTCTTGAGACCGAGCGGAGATGGTCACTAATTAGTAATCTAGGTTATATTTTCCCAACCAAGGAAATATAACATTATTGCAGTATTCCACATGTTAAATTAATTGGTTCTTACATGTAATCCATAATAAGAATTCTTCCCTAGAATCTGTGTGCCTTTTAAATTTGATTTCAAAACCTCTTTAAATTTCAAGTATTGTAATCTTTATCTTCCAAATAAATCCCTGATTTTCTGTTTTCTCAAACAATGAATCTTAGGATTATAATTAGTACATAGGATAGTTTTGTTATACAATTCCTCTGGATTCGATAACCGTAGGGTTCTTTATAAATTTATTTGCCAATGTTGCTATAATTAATCTGTAGATTTTACAGTGATTAACCGGTCTCTTGGTCACTACCTGATTAGTCAGTTTGGGGTTGCTTGGAGTCCAGCATTTTGCCTTTCCAGTAAGATCTGGGAAAATTTTTTCTACCCCTTTGCCCTTCAATATTAATGATGGATTAATATACCGAAAGCATTATGATTGGTATATTATGTACAAGGTTTATTGGTTAATATACTTGGAATCATGATTGTTGTATGTTCATCTCCTGTCTAACTTAACAAACACGTATTGCAAATGCCCTTATCCTCTTATCTCGTCGATAGGGAGATCATACAGTGTCTAGTAGATCAAGAACGATCTTATGGATGGATTGACCTAGCGAGATATTAATAGTATCATAGATGAGACAACCCCTGGATAGACTGTTGGCATAGGCTATTGCATGCACAGTAATAAGTGACTTATGATAATAGAAATATCTTTGAATTAGCTTTCCAATGCAACTGGAATCGGGTTAATCGGAGTTCGGGAGCAAAAGTTATGGCCAAAATTGTGAGACTACGCAAAACTGGGCAAAGTGAGAGATTTCTGGCAAAGCTTCTGTATCAATCGACATGCTGGATTATGATCAACATGCCTTGTCAACAGACGTGTGGGGCATTGATCGACATACGGAGCGCTGTTGAAGGAAAGTGCGATTTTATAAGTCAAATTCGATATTTGAAGGGTTATTGCCTAGAATATCTTTTCCCTATATCAAGACCTAACCCTACCTCTATAAATACTCATGTATTAGGTCTAGAATTAGTTGTTCATCATATTAATAACATTAAATTTCAGTTTTACTTTAGTTTTCTAGCTTTCTTTACTTTATTCCTTTGGAGTTTGAAGATTGGATCAAGACAATAATTATGTTCTTTTATTTTCAAAACAACGAATTAATTACACCTTATTAGATTTTCCATTAATATTTGTTTGGGTTTGGATTGATTTTTTTATGCATGTTGGTTAGATTGGATGAATTTCTTAGGATCTATGTTTTTATTTATCTGATTTGAATGCACTCAAACAATGATTTGATAAATGTGTCTAATAAATGAATTAGTGTCGTTAAACTTTTCGCTTGGGTTCGATAACCTCTAGTTCAATATAAATTTATATGCTCTCTGTGCTATAATTAGTATGCAACTTTAGCATCGATCAATGGTCTTATTGAAATGCATAAGATGGTTTAAGCGGAATACCTGGATTGTAAAAAATGTTGAACTGGTCGCGCAGGAATTTGATCTTCAATCTTCTTTCTAGCGCAACAAGATTTAATTCTATAAGACAAAGGAATTACATCTTATGAAATTACGTAGAAAATTTCAAAAATTGAAGAAAGAGAGAGAGAAGAAAATGATCCTCCAGATCTGATCTTGTGATTTGTATCCCAACACCGATCCACAAATCGGATGAAGATTCCCCTAAGATTTCATGCCTATCGAGAAACATAATTTCCTCCCTCTTCTTAGATCTCTGTCGCCTCTCACAGCTCCCAAATACTGGTTTGCAACTTAGCAACTTATAGCATTGTGGTGTGATGTGATATAAGAACTTGAGGGGTATTTATAGGAGAAATATGATCTCAGATGGGCTTGAGCTTTCAAGGGCCAGACCAGGGACCAGTATGCAAATAGCAAATAAGACCTATTAATTAATTAATTCCCATATTCAACCAATAATATAAATAATTAATTAATATTTATTCATACCACCTGAGAATGAATACTATCCTACCTATTTGCTACCACGTTATGAGGAACGGGTTCCATAGGCTCGGTAAATTCCCATATTTAATTTTATAGACATTCATTAATTAATTTGAGCTCTGACAAGCTCAAAAATCAATTAACATCTTTTATTCCCGAGTGAATCCACTCAACCCTTTTCACTTATGCTTGAACTTAATCAGCCTGCAGGACTTTAGCCTAATGAATCTTTTTACCTGCTCAAGAAATGTCACCATCATATACTGGATACGGTTACCTTGTTTCAGTCACAAACAATAATACACAAATTGCTATCACCTAAGATACAATTATTCGAGTTTGATTAGAACTCTCCATCATAGTATGTCAAAGTAACACACATGTCCAAGTATACCTCCATACCTTCATTTAGGATTAGGATTCCATCGAGTCTTCAAGATCAACATTTCTTTAATGTCAGATAAAGGAATTGATCTTAACTTAGGTCCTATCAATGTGTACCACACGCTTTTAGTCACAAACAATAATACACAAATGGCTATCACCCAAAATACAAATATTCGAGTTTGACTAGAACTCTCCATGATAGTCTGTCAAAATAACACACATGTCCGTGTATACCTCCATACCTTCATTTAGACTTAGGATTCCATCGAGTCTTCAAGATCAAGATTCCTTTAATGTCAGATAAAGGAATTGATCTTAACTTAGGTCCTATCAATGCGTACCACACGCAACAACATACCAAGCAACCAAGATAAGCCGCTTATTATTGTGTATGTTGCAACCTATATCGACAGTCTATCCTGGGACTGTCTCAGATGTGATACTATTTATATCTCGCTAGGTCAAGCGATCCATGCGATCTTCCTTGATTTACTACACACTGTGTGATCTCCGTATCGATGAGATAAGAGGAAAAGAGTGTTTGCGATTCAGGTTTGTTAATTCAGACAGGAGATGAACATACAACATTAATGGCTCCAAGTATATTAACCAATAAATCTTGTACATAATATACCAATCGTAATGATTTCAATATATTAATCCATCAAAAGGTTCATTATTCTAATGTCTTGCAGGCTGATTAAATTCAAGCATAAGTGAAAAAATTTGAGTGGATTGACTCAGGAATAAAAGATGTTAATTTATTTTGGACCTTGTAAGAGCTCAAATTATTTAATGAATGTCTCTATCCTTAAATATGGGAATTTTCCAAGCCTATGCAAATAGGTAGGACAATATTGATTCTCTGGTGGCATGAATCATTATTTATTAATTAATTATATCATGGGTTGAATATGGGAATTAATTAATTTATAAGCCTTAATTTGCTATTTGCATATTGGTCCCTTGTCTGGCCCATGTAAGCTCAAGCCCATGAGATGAGATTTCTCCTATAAATAACGCTCAGGTTCTCAGATCTCAATAAACCACAAGATCATAACTAAGCAGCAAACCAATATATGTGAGCTGCAGTAGGTGACATTGATCTGAGAAGAGGGAGGAAATTTTGCTTCTCGATAAGCACAGAATCCGGATGGAATCTTCACAAGATTTTTAGAACGGAGCTGGGATACAGATCAGAAGATCAGATCTGGAAGATCTTTTTCTTCTTTCTCTCTCTTATTTTCGAAATTATCCATATGATTTTTAGATTTAATTCCTTGATCTTGTAGGATTAAATCTTGATGCGTAAGAAAAAGTATTGAAGATCAAATCCCTGCGCATCTAGTTTAAAAGTTCGTACAATCTTAGTATTCTGCATAAACCATCTTATGCATTTCAATAGGAGCATGCTCGGCTTAATCATAGGCATAGTAATTTATTTTTAATTCCAATGTTTGGCCTGGTTTATGGATTGGCAATTTAGTTGCCAGCAATCCCTTCACTTAACTAATCACTGGAATTTTCTTTTATAAAAAAAATTTCTTTTTGCCTGTGTAAGTACCTGAAGAAGATGCAAATCTGCTCAAATTGTTTTTATTAAAGCCTAGACCCATTTTATCTGGAGTTTATTTGATTACAGAGCACTTCGAAGTTCTCTTTAGCTTTTTGTAAAGGAACATTTACAAGGTTCCTGCTCAAAATTTTTCCGTTTCAAGAAAGCACACTCCGTTTGAAGAGTTTTAAAAACATTTAGAAGAATGGAGCGTTCTTCCTCTAGTTTGGCCGATTCCTCCCCAATAGACTGAATTTTTTCAATCTAATTGGTCAAAACCAAAATTTGCACTCTTAGCGAGGATTTTTCACCGGCTAAAACATTTTTAAGTTCAAATAATTTTAAAAATTCTCTTTACAAAAGATTAAGCGAGACATCTTCTGAATCAAAGCAATACAATTCAGAATCCTCTAATATGCACGTAGAAAACCTTGAAACTGGTAGAGAGTTGGTTACCTCGTCACCAGTGGTGGTTATGGCCATTTTGCTTCTGCGTCATTGTTAGAAATATTGTTAGACCCCGCCACTGTAAACCAATTTCTGATCACTTTATGATATGTTTTTGTGGATCAAAGCAATAGTAACTCAGTATCGAGTCAATTGTAAAAAGTCCTGTATAGGAATTTATACTCGAGTTGTAATAGATTAGGAAAAGGAAAAGATCAAGTTTGCTGAAGGAGTCAGCAAACTCACTCAATCACTGAAGATTGCTGAAGATAAGAACGACTAAAGATGCAAAGGAAGTGATGAGAATGCTGGAAGAACTCTAGGAATCTACGGAGAGATCCGACGCATAACAACAGTCAGTAGATGAAAATAAGCATTCATCAATCAAGAAAAAGATTACAAAGCCGAACATGAGACAAACTACAAGTTACGAGAAGAACTAATTAATCAAGAGGATGGAATAATCATCATGAAGAAAAAGGGGTTCAGACCTACAAAAGATCCGTTCTAACAAATGACGGTTAAAGATAGATGCTACGCCAATCAGAGACAAAGGGAGTTGAAGAGTCTCTGTACACTGCAGAAAAAGGAAGCATGCACATAGGCGAGCATTCCCTTTGAGTCTAACGGAGAAGAATCAAACGGCTATTTGAATCTTCACATATAAATAGGTGTCGTCCTTAATTGATTCAAAGGTTCGCGATTTCGTACATACAAGAGATAAAAAGGAGATAAAACTTATTCTCTCTAACACGCAAACTCATCCGAGCACAGATCTTAATTGAATCTTTTCATAACCTTTCATAATAGAAGCTCGAAGACCTGCGAAATTTATCTTTAAAAGGTATATTTGGGACTCATTCTACTCCAGAAAGAATCTAGCAATCACTATTATGGTGCAAGAGTGATTCGTACGGGCTACGCTAACACAAAGAAAGGTTCCGAGAAGAACTATAAAACTCCCAGCAGTCGACGACCGAGGAGAAGGCAGGTTTGTCCTCACTCTAAGGAGCATTTTGAATATTGGAGATGGAGGTGCTTGAAGGTGCGTGCTGACCAGACGGAGGAGCTGCTCCACATTAGAGATCAAGCCTGACCTTGTACTCATTCTTCTAGTGAATTTTTAGTCAAGAGGACTGGAGAGTGGACGTAGAACAATTGTTCGAACCACTATAGAAATCCTTGTGACGTTTACTACTTTGCTATGTTATTTGTGTTTGTTGATTTAATCATATAAAACACAACATATCAAGTGTTGTAGTATAAACTGCAATCAATCTAACGGTTACACGAGATAAAATATTTAGAGGAACGCTTGCTAAGTAGAGACCTTCGCAGGATACATGCAAGATAAACATTAAGGACTTCCGCTGCATATATTATAACACTGATCGGGGACCAACAAGTGGTATCAGAGCGGTTGGTCTTTACAGACTAGCTGCTTCTGAGTTGCCAAGGACCCGATCAAGATTTTTCTTGCAAATCTGTGTTTCTGTGATTAGCTCAGGTTCAAGAAAACGGCGCCCAACGCAAAGCTTCCCAAGTTTACTCCAGAAGAGAGGGAACGACTGAGAAAGTAGTTTGAATGACGCGCATCCAAAGCTGTCACAAAAGTGTTGCTGACTAGAATAGAACTACCAGACATCCCAGATTATGACGACGATAGCTACTCATCAGAAGATGAAGAGGATGTTCTAATGGTGTTCATGGCAGACATCAATGAAGAGCAGACATGAAAGTTAGCTCTACGACAACAAACAAGGTGATAAATACTGCTATGTCTATTGCTTCAATATAAGATAATCTGCATGACACTGTTGATTTATGTTGCTCGGAATCAGATGAGATAACTGTTGAATATCTGTTCAAAGAGTTTTCAAAAGTTCATGCATTAAAGGAACTTTTGAAGTTAAAAACCAAATTTTCTGTCTTAAGTAATAACTATAATATCTTGAGATAGGAAAATGAGACTTTGAAAAATAGCCACTCTGTGTAAAATGCCTGTCAATGCAAATTTTTGAAAAGCACGAGAGATTTAGATGATATTTTAAATATCCAAAGAAGTTCGTAGAACTTTGCTGGAATAGGCTTTGATAGTAAAAGGTCATGCACTGGTGAAACGAGTAAGTCTAAAAGGATTACTTTTGTCCCAGCCACTGGGAAGATTCAACATAATGCTAGGAATGACAAGAGGGAGAAAGCTAAGTTGATTGAACAACAAAAATGATGGCAGACTCATATACCTCAGATGACTGCTCGACAAAGATTGAATTTTCGATGTGCTGAGAAAAATTCAGCAAAGTCAATGTATGTTACCCAGAAGACTATTCCATCTGCTAGGACGGTTCATACAAATCCTAGCAAGGCCAAGCAATCTACTAAGGTTGCAAGGAAGCCAACAAAAACTCTGAGTAGGAAGAACACCTACTTGAGGCCAGAGTCTATGTCAAAATGTTTTCAAAAGACAGTGACGACTCAACACACTACCTCACATTCATATGATAATTATAAAAATTATGCCAACAGGAATGGAAGGGAGGTGAAACATGATGACAAAAGGAACATCAAGATCAAGAAAGTCTGGATTCCGAATGGAATGATCCAGAGAACTAATCCTGCAGGACCTGTAGTTAACCGGGTACCCAAAATATAAGTTATTTGTTTTGTAGGAACATGGTTCAGAAATAAGATTATCAAGAAAACTCAAAGAATGGATCCTAGATAGCGGATGCTCAGGTCACATGGCAGGAGACGAAGAGATCTTCACAGAACTTTGCAAGTTCCGAGGAGCCTCAGTCTCATTTGGTGATGATTCTAAAGCCAGAGTAATCTGAAGAGGTTGCATAGAGAAAAATGGAATGCAGATAATCAACTTGGCCCTCGTCGATAGTCTCAAGCACAATCTACTGAGCATCAGTCAGCTAAGTGAAAATGGATATATTGTCTCTCTCTTTGATACAGGTTGCGAAGTTGCAGATAGAACCACAGGAGAAGTAAAGCTCAGAGGAATCAGAAAAGGAGGACTCTACATTGCTGATTGGGAAAGTGGTTAACAAGCATCGTGCTTCATAGAGTTCAATAGGGAAGCAACAAATTGGCTATGTCACAAAAGGCTAACGCATATGAACTTTAAGACCATTAATTATATTTCTAGAGATAACATCGTTGCAGGATTACCTCAAGAAACCTTCAAGAAGGAAGGAGTATGCAGAGCTTGTCAACAAGGAAACCAAGCCAAAGCGTCCTTCAATTCAAATCCGGAAAAGGCCACTTCAAACAAAATTCTTGAGTTGTTGCACATAGATTTATTTGGCCCGTTGACACCACCCACTGTAAGTAATAAACTGTATACCTTGGTTGTTATTGATAATTATTCCAGGTACACATAGGTGAAGTTACTCAGAAGCAAGGACGAAGTGAAGACTATCCTTCCGGAGCTAATAATTAGAGTTTAAAATAACAAGGAGCTCACAGTCAAAATGATAAGATCTGACAATGGTACAGAATTCTGCAATGGAGCATTGATGGATTTCTGCGCAAATGTTAGAATAGGATATGAAAGGTCCACTGCAAGAACACCTCAGCAGAATGGCTTGACAGAAAGAAGGAAAAGAACTCTAAAGGAAGCCGTGCGCACAATGCTTGTCGATACGGATCTATGTCAGAAATACTGAGGAGAAGTGGTAATGAATGCCTGCTATACGCAAAATTGAAGTGGATTGAATCTTCGCTTCAACAAGACTCCCTATGAAGTATATCATGGTCGTAAGACTTCTTTAGCTCAGCTTCGTATTTTTGGTTCGCCATGTTATATCCATAACAATGGAAAATCAAAGTTAAGTAATTTCTCTCCCAAGGCCGTTGAAGGAGTGTTCCTAGGATACGGACATCCATCTCATAAAGGATATAAAGTACTTAATAAGACAACCAGACTTGTGGAAATAACATGCAATGTTATTTTTGATGAAGCTACTTTAGTGCACAAGACCATTAAAAGCTAAAGGAATGAGTTTCATGAAACCAATGATGTCAACAGGACTTCAGGCTTGAATTCTTCCGAAGCTGAACTAAATCATCCAACTAGGTTGATGAATGAATCGTCATCTCTATTGGAGACCTTGACTGATCAATCGACAGTCAAGAGGGCCTGTGAGGCAATCGGTAATGCTGAGGCCACCATACAATCTCTCGTAGAGATTACAGATCAACAGGGAACTAGAGGAGATAAGGTTGCTCAACTATCTTAAAATTCCCAGAATAGCGAGAGGTTTACTGAAGACAACCCAGCTGAAGATAACCAAGAGCAGACTACAGCAGATAGGAGTACTACTTCAGTTATACAAAGACCTGCAGACGAAGTGCCAGAAGACAATCCTTTAGCTGAAGACGACTCAACAATGGTAGCAGACAACTTAGAGACTCTACAGCTTGTTGATATACCAGTATTTGAAGAACCCATTAGACCTTCCAGTAGTCTAGTTATTCCTGTAAAAGAACTTCAAAGACCCAAATGGCTGCTAAGAGATCACCCTGCTCAAGCAATTCTAGGAGATATTGCTGATCCAATCCGTACCAGACATAGTGCAATACTTGCCTGCTTCATATCACAAGAAGAGCCTACCAATGTAGCAGAGGCACTCAAGTCAGCAGTCTGGATCAATGCGATGCAAGAGGAACTATCAGAGTTCACAAGGAATCATGTATGGGATCTCGTCGATCGTCTAACACATCAATCAGTAATAGGAACTAAGTGGGTATTCAAGAATAAAGGAGGCAAAAATGGACTTGTCATTGGCAATAAGGCTAGACTAGTTGCAAAAGGATATGCGCAGTGTGAAGGAATAGATTTCAATGAAACATTTGCTCCAACAGCTCACTTCGAAGCAATCAGATTATTCCTAGCATATGTTGCTCATCATGGGTTCACAATATTTCAAGTGGACGTTAAGAGTGCATTCCTTAACGACAAATTAAAAGAACAATTCTACGTGGAACAACCTCTAGGTTTCGAGCAAGGAAACAAGGTGTATAGACTAAGAAAAGCCCTCTACGGATTAAAGCGAATTGTGAAGAACGGTTTTAGAAAAGGGAAGATCAACATAACATTATCCTTGATCAAGGATGCTGAGGATATCTTGATTGTCCAAATCTATGTGGACGATATCATTTTTGGATCAAGAAATTTAGGTGTCTGCGATAAGTTTGCTCAGCTTATTCAAACTAACTTCCAAATGAGTATGATGGGAAAAATGTCATACTTCTTAGGTCTTCATGTACAACAATCAGAAGATGGGATTTTTATTCAACAAAAGAAGTATACGAAGGATCTCATCAGCAAATTCTGCCCAAAAAAGACGAAGACTCAGCGGATTCCCAAGAGCACAACCTGTCAGATATCAATGGATGAAGAAGGCGAATCCGTAGACCCCACTGCATATAGAGGAATAATAGGATCACTATTATACTTGACATCAAGCAGACGAGACATTTCACATGCTTTAGGAGTATGTGTCAGATATCAAGCAAATCCGAAGAAGTCACATATGGAGTATGCTCGAAGAATTTTTCGATATTAGAAAGGAACAAAATCCTTAGGAATTTGGTATTCTAGGGTAAATGATCTCACACTCATAGGATACTCAGATTCAGATTTTGGAGGTTGCAGAATAGACCGAAAGAGTACAAGAGGAACATGCCAATTCTTAGGTCATAAGCTGATAAGCTGGTTTAGCAAAAAGCAACACTCCGTAGCAACATCCACCACGGAAGCAGAATATGTAGCTGCAACAGGCTATTGTACACAAGTTTTGTGTATCAAGCAACAACTTGAAGATTATGAAATCAACATTGGTTGTGTTTCCATCTATTGCGACAACAGTAGTGCGATGTGGATCACGAAAAATCCTGTTCATCACTCTCGAACAAAGCACATCGATATTCAACATCACTTCATCAGAGATCATTACTAAAAGAAGGATATCTCGGTGGATTATATCAGAATAGAGGATCAGCTAGCGAACATATTCACCATGCCTCAAGTAGAAACGCAGATTCAAAGAGCTATGTCTTAAGCTCGAATTATTGGAATTAGATGAAGTTTAGTAAGAATGAGTCCCAACTCTCATTCTTTTCTTAAGAATTATCAATGGTATTCTTTAGAAGTTGCGGAATAAGAGTGTGTCCCAGCTCATGCTCTTGAAAGACAAATCGTCAAAGATTGCTGAGTCCTAAATCTCTGCAAGTCTATCATTATATATCGATGAATACTGATATAGCAGATTATAAGATTGTTGAGTCTCATCTCTTATCATTTCGGATGATCAGTAAAATGGAATATTGAATTCAGCAAATTATGTCAAGTGATCGCTGAGTCCCAGCTCTCAGCAATAGGAAAGAAGAATGCTGAACCAATATAAATCTGAATCAATCTTGGGAAATTGATCAGATATGGGAATAAATATCGGGATAATCAAATAACGTATGAATCAAGATCATCATCAAGATCGAAACGACGATACGTATTCGCTATCATTACCGAAGATTTCGTTCAAAGGGTCGAGATGATTCATCTCTGAAACTAGCCGCTACGTGGAAAGGCTATAGTGAAACCGTCTATTTAAGAGAAGATATCTTCCTCTAGAAATTCATATCTCCAAACCTTGAAACCCTAGATCTATCTTCTGCCTTCATTCCCATCTTTCCAGAAACCCTGCTTGAAGAAATCAGAAATGTCAACCTTTACCATTTCACCAAAATACCTCCAGAATGGGTTCGAGCAACGTGACTTGGAAGTCTCCAAATTGAGAGGAAAAATCATAATCTTCACAAAGATCTCAGCTATGAAGATTCTCTCAATTCTCGGTTCACCTTGGACAATGAGTTTTCTCATATTAGAACCAAACGAAGATAGGCGGTCCATTCTGTCAGGCCATGACAATTTTTTCATTGGTGAGATAAAAACTTGTCAGGTGGGTCTGAGGATGGATAATCCTTTGTCACATAAAAAGGGTAGCTCTTCTGCATTGTACTAATCTGGTATATGCATATGGGTATACCCAATCACCTTTTTCCTCTCTTCTTCAAGGACTTCTCGATGAAACCAAGGAAAGGAAGAGGAGACGGAGGATAAGCTTGCGGGTGAAGGAGAAGCAACTCTACTGCATCTTCTTGGCACCCGAAGCTACGACAACGTGCCAGTGATGCGCATGGTATCTCTCCTGAGTACGTATGCATGGCACTGGACGCTGATAGGGGAAAACTAAAGACAAAGAATCCAGTCTGAGCTGATGGTGAGATCTGCTAGACTCGGACTTCACAAATTTGTGGAAAGTCTGTAGAAAATCAAGGCTCGAAGCTGAAGAGATGTCTTCGCTAGACATCTCACAGCCTTGAAGCCAACACATTACTGCGGAAGCAAGGCGGCTTGCGGCAATGAGCTCGGGAAAAGACCAAGAAGGAGAAGATCTAGCAAAGGCGTTATTGGAGCAGTCTGGAGACAAATTGATCATTGTAAACTTGTAGTATTATACTTTGCGAAGTGTAACTCTTGTAAATCAATGATATCAATAAATTGCTCGCTTTGAGAACAATAGTCTGTTGTCTCAAACAAAATAATCGCCTAACTGACAATGCTAGATCATTACACTCCTTATGTAAATAAACCTATAAAAAAAACTATGATTTTCCCTGAAAAATTTGAAAAATGAAAAGGAAAATCAAATGATAGGAATTTCTTAAAGGTCTTCCCACGGAAGCAGAGTGCTTGAATGGTGAAAGGATGGACAAATTCAAGAAATCTGCTCTCTGCTAAACTGCTGAGTCCAAGCTCTCAACAGATTCCCGACAAATGCTGATGATGAGCTCTCAGTAAAAGGACTCTTGAACATGAGAAGTTTAGTGAACATAGAGAATCCAGAAGAACTGCTGAATTCAAGCTTTCAGCAGATGTCCGGTGTATAATGAGTCCAAGCTCTAAGTTGATTAATGACGATTGCTATTTCGGAATAGCATACAGACCGGAAAATAGCTTACTGAGTCCAAGCTCTCAGTAACGAAGACTCTTGCTTCTACATGGATCAATATTTTAGAAGAGTCTATTTTTTCTACTGAGTCCAAGCTCTCAGTATGATCCCGAAGAGCTATATAAAGCTCTCAGCAAAGTTCAGAAGATAGCTACGAAGATTATGAGGATGCTGAGTCCAAGCTCTCAGCAAATTGTTAGCATCTACTGAACAAAGGACCACAAAGACAGAATGCTGAGTCCAAGCTCTCAGCAGATCAGGTCCAGAATTATGTCACTCACCTCAAAAGTAAAAGAAGAATGCTAAGTCCAAGCTCTCAGCTGATTAGGTGACATGTGATAGTACTCATTAGAGATACAATCGTATGCTGAGTCCAAGCTCTCAGTAAAGGCCTTTCACATTGCTGAATGATTCAACACGAAGAAACTTGAGTGTTGACCAGCAATAAGGAGACTGTTGTTTAAAATATATCTCGAAAGGCGGGATTATCTAATGATGAAGAAACTGCAGAGTTCACTTTCATTATGAAGTAACTCCTGCATAGGGCGGCGACAAATGTCAAGAAGATACGTCAAGCACAGCCATGGTTCTGACGGAAAAGGAACATAAGGCAAACCATCACCAACTGCCCAACCGTAGATTCATCCATATCAGAAGAGAAGATACAACCGCTCACAGTAAAAGCCGGTTAACGAGGGATCATATAAAAGGAAATTTGGTTTGGGAACTCTAACACTAATACCTTCATACCTTCTGATTCAAAAATTCTTCTGTGACTTTGAAACTCTCAAAAGAACACGTCAATGGAAGAATCTTCCAATCGCACAAGTACCCCTACCGAATCCTCTAGAAGCACCAACATGCCCAAGGAAGTAGAACAATTCCAGCCAATCTTCACAGACATCTACAAGTCGATGGATATCGACGAGTCAATTCCATACTACCGGCTAATCGCAATAAGCCATTAAAAACTTCCTGGTGAACTTACTAGTGATCAGATAAAGGTCGCTCAAGTCAAGAAAGACAAATTATAGTATGAGCCATTGTTCTGGAAGCACTGATGTGAAGACCTCATAGGTAAACTAGACCGAGAGAACCTACTGAGATACTTATTTGCATAGCTGATGAAATTCCAACCGCACATAGTTGCAGAATTCTTCGCACGAGCAGTTTTTTATAAAGAAGAAAAATCTTTCACCACAAGTGTTATGGGTATCAAAATCACTGTAAGCCCAAAAGTTTTTGAGAAGACGTACGGACTCCGCAACGACGGTAAAGATATAACGAACTACAAAATCAACGATGAAGACGAAATGAAGAAGATATGGCAGAGATGGAAGTCGGATTCATACACTGATGCATGGAAAGTAGCAGCACCTCTAAAGTCTCTAGAAGAACCGATGAGGAGTTCACCACAAGTTGTCATAAGGATGATGGTGGGCGAAGTAGGCTCACTCTCTGCGTTAAGTGCTAAGAAGTTCGCTATTATGATGGCCATTGAAGATCAAGTGCATGGAAATTGGGAAAAGTTCATATACCAAATGGCTAGCACATGTCTACAAGAACAAGAGTGTGAAGAAGGATCACACATTCTCTCAAGATGTGGGCTTTGGATTGAAGATAAGCCACTTTCTCAAGGGATTGTACCAGAAGGAAAACACTGCCAAGGTGAAGAATTGATCTACTCCAACTACGTACCGCCAACCAGAAAGAAACCACCGCCGAAGAAGATAAGGGAACCATTGATACCAAAAGGGAAAAGCAACGTCAATCCTACAGAGGCATGCACTGATGAAGAAGAACCATACCAAGGGGAAATGGACATGCCTACGAATTAGAAGAAGAACGGCGCAAAACAGAACGGAATGTGTTGCTCACTGAACTTGACAGCCTTATTGATGAGTCATCATAAGAAATTGGTCAACCCTCCGATAAAACCAACTTGAAGAGAAGGCAAACGCAGAGGACCCCTCATCAAAAGAAAGGGAAATCAACAAGTGATGATAAAACCAAGAGAAGGGGTAAACAAGGAAGATCTGCAGGTAACACCCTTAAAATCTTTATACCTGAGATAGACAATTCTCGACAATCTTCAGATGCAGTCAAGGAAATGACTTCAGAATCCACAGAAGCTAGTGCAAGGTGAAGGCATGAATTTTCTGATGCGGAAGAATCTCGGAAAACAAGGCGACAGAGAAAAGCGCTCCAAAAAGTACAAGAAGAAAGAGACTATGCCAAGTTCCAGCTTGAGATGACACTTGAGGAAAGGGATTCAAGTTTTGCCGAGGTCATGGCTAGTTATGCTGAGCAAAATGCCAGGATTCAAACTAGAGAACAAGTAGGTCGCATCACTCAAAAGGATATTGAGAAAATTCAAGTAGATAAAGGGAAAAGCAAGGTTACCTTCGCTGAAGATGTGGAAGCAATTGCTGATATTGAACGAAAGCAACTTAAAAAAGCCTTAAAGGAATCAAGGAGGTTGCAAACCCACGAACACGGAGAAAGGAGTTGCAACACAACATCAGTTCAGCCCGCCACCAATCTAGGGGGAAGCGTAAATGCTGAAACAACTTCTGAAAGCAATTTGTTGCAGGCTACTGAAAAGGGAGGAAGTAGTCCTGTTGTTGAAAAGGAAAATGAACTAGCACAATTGGCTACGCAAGGAGAAAGCTGATTTGTAACAATCTTGGCAGAAGCCAATCTGGAAACAACAAACCATATCCCAGCCATCGACTCAGGAAACTAGGAAGCAGAACCGAGAAATGCAGATTCAGAGACAGTCATGCCAGAAAATGCCGAGCAGATTACCACAATTGCTGAAGGAGGAACTGCTACGGAACCTACTACTAACGCGAATACCTCACTAGATGGTGAGATAAGAGCACAATTACAAGCATAACTCACAGCCAGTATGCTAGCTTGGAATGAGCAATATATACGGCAATTAGGTATTACACCTTCTACCATTCCAGGATGGAATACAGAAGCAAATACCATAAGAGTGCTCGAAAGAACCATAGAAGACATCTGGCAACGATGCATTCCTGTTCCCAGCTCACCAGAGGTCTTAGGAATATCCTTCAGTGATCTTCCCAGCTCTGTTGATGAAGAAGATACAGGGACAGTCACCGATGGAGAATCCATATTCAAAACAGAAACTCTTAGAGTGCCCATGGAAGGACCACCTGACCGAAACTGCAAGGCAAAGAGGATAGCAAAGTGGTGTCCTCCTATCACAGTAAGGGATGAGGAGAACGAGGATCTCATCTCCTAGGCACGAGACATCGGTATATTCATAGAAGTTCAAGTTGCTGCCAAAAACAATGACTCATATTCTGCTGAACTTCAAGGAGAAACGTCTGATCCAGAATGGTTGAGAACCGAGTTCAAGAGATAGCGATTCTTTGTTTATGACACTCATGAATTACATTATGAGGATCGCTCTATCATGATGGAAATGATGGGTCTTAACTGCTGGAGAAGTGAAGAAGAATGGGATGACGATTGGATGGACCAGACATCCAAGAGACAGTATACGGAGAAGCCAGTTGTTGCGATGTTACAGAAGATTAAGGCTCACAGAGTAGCCACCTACTATCGATCTTTGCCACCCTCAGAATATACTATAGAAGACTCTCCACCATTCACTCAGAATTTCAAATCTCCTGCCACCAGACGACAAATGGCCGCTGCTGAAGAACTAAGGAAGAAGCTAGCAACAGAGCAAGCTGAAAGAAAGAAAGAGGAGAAAAGGTTGAAGATGTTGGAATTTAAGGAGAAAGTTTTGAATCAACTTGCCAACAAGCCCTTTAGAATACACGACTCAAGGTTGTCCGAACAACAAGCCCCGGCAGAACAACCATCCACCTCCACTGCAAGATTGGCCACCACCGCTCTCATATGTACTGCTAAAAATCAAATTGTACCTGCTGAGGACTCTACAATCATGGCAATTGAGCTTGTGAACACCAGCACCTATCAGAGATATCTCCAGCACTATATTCATACCATGGTAGTGTTGGGATTATATACTGAAAGCATATATGATTAAGTGTTTTGTACACTGGTCTTCATATATGTTGCCGCAACAATACTCGCTGTCTGATAGAACAAACATACAACGAACCATAATATCCTATTATCTCGCCTATAGGGATGATCATATGGTGTGTAGGAGATCACAGAGGATCATATGAATCGTTTGACCTAGCGAGATATAAACAGTATCACAGCTGAGACGGTCCCTGGATAGGCTGTCGGTTTAAGCTGCGGCACATCAGTTCATAAGTGGGCTTATCCTAGCTACTTGATGTGTCGGTACATGGTTATGTATTGATGGGATCAACAGTGGGATGTGCCATTCTCATTGACATATGAATGAGCCAGATCCCTAACATACTTCCTATGATCTTAAACCTAACTGAAGGATAAGGGGCACACACAGATTGATCGCACTTTGATTTACCATGGTGGCGAGTCTTACATGTACTCTTATACCCGTATTTTGGGTGTTGGCAATTTGTGTGTGGCCTGCTTAGTCTGGACGTTTAGGTAAGCATATCCGTTTCAGGATGGTGACGTTCCCTGAGGAGCTCACAAGGTTCATTATGCTAAACCCTGCAGGTTGAATTATTTAATTCAGGCATGAGTGAAAAAGGGTGAGTGGCATTACTCAGGAAATAAGAGATTAATTAATTGTGGCTGATTGTCATAAGCAAAATTAATTAATGAATGTCTAAAACCTTAAATATTTGGATCATGTTAGTTTGGTGCAACCCGTTCCTAATAACGTGGTAATAAAGGGGCGAGTCAGCATTGTTACCGTGGTGAAGGTTAAAACAATGTTTTATTAATTAATTATGTTCTGGATTGAACAAGGAATGATTAATTAATAAAGAGGGCCCACTTTATTATTTGCATCTGATCCCTAGTCTGGCCCATTAATTGCTCACAGCCCATTAGGGTTAGGGTTTCTCAAAACCCTAACACTATATATAGGCCTTCTCTCTATCAGATCATTAAGTTGTGATAACTAGGGTTTTCAGTATATTGAAAATAGAGAGAGACGGCGGCGGCTATCCTGACGGCGGCGGCTATCCTGTGGGAGGAACTGATCGATTCCTCCAGATCTCGGATTCAACTTGGTAGATAATCCTCACCAGATTTCCAAGGAGCAAGGGAACAGATCAGAAGATCAGATCTGTAGGAACAACTATCCATCGCCGGTGTTCTATCTCAGATCCAAGGTTATTTCATCGTTATTGGCTCCGATCTAGATCTGTAGATCAAACGGTGAAATCAGGTACTCTCTAATCCATTCTCTGCAATTAATATTGTAGGAGCATGCATAGGATCGCATGATTTGTTTAATTGAAATTTATTCCTGGTACCCTAAGAACGATCATTGGCAAGTATTTAATTAATGGCAACTCGTGTTGTCCATCGTAGACTCAAACCCTACAGGTAGAACGAAGCATTGGAGAGCAGATGATACCAATCATGCTCAAAGAAATTTCTACCACCAAAGATGAAATTCTTGCCATCCTACTAGATAACTTCGAGACCTTCTCCATTGGAATTTTTGTTGCGATCAAAGAGAGGGAAGAGAAGAGGTTAGCCAAAAAAGCAGAAAGAAGAAAGGAGCAAGAATAAAGGATTCGTCGATTAGAAGCCAGAAGATTATAAGAAGAAGAGCTAAGGTGACAACGTGTGGAGGACGAGAAAGAAAAACAAAGAAGGATTGAAGAGAAAGAATGAAACAGAACACAAGAACAAGAAGCTCTCGTGGACAACATCATGAAGAAGACAACAGAGACTCTTTACAAAATTTAGAAGCCTACCGCAGGTTCCTCAAGTGCCAAGAATACTGCTGATTCAGACTCTTCAACAACTAAGAAGTAATATCTCTCCAAACTCTACATCTCCTAGCTACTTGAACAATCTTTACAATTTGGGATATGAGACTGTACTTAAAAGCATGATTAGCAATAAAAACTAACCCTGGTTGAAGACAACATCGCATTGTCCAACACTAATCTAAGTGAATTAGCTGAAATTACACACTTTGTGTAATCAGCGAACTGCATGGAATGTGATGTGTGCGATATGTTCCTGTGATTGCTTGATGATATCATGTGTGAATATGCTCTGTACTTACTCGATAATATGATATTGAAGCTATTTACTTGATTGACTTATTCATCGAGCAATACCCTTGATACGCTAAGGGGGAATATTTAAGAACAATGTTGAGTTTACAGGAGTTGAGACACTGAGAATAGAATTGATAGGAAACTTTTGTGTAATCTCAGTAATCAACTTTCCCATGATTAGTCATGATTAAAGTTTTAGATAATGGCTTTCATCGCACCAAAAAGAGGGAAATTGTTAGGAATATTGTTAGACTCCGCCACTGTAAACCAATTCATGATCACTTTATGATATGGTTTGGTGGATCAAAGCTATAGCAACTCAGTATCGAGTCAATTGTAAAAAGTCTTGTATAGGAATTTATACTTCAGTTGTAATAGATTAGGAAAAGGAAAAGATCAAGTTTGCTGAAGGAGTCAGCTAACTCACTCAATCACTAAGAATGTGACGAGAATGCTGGAAGAAGAACTCTAGTAATCTACGGAGAGATTTGACGCATAACAGCAGTCAGTAGATGACCATCACCATTCAACAATCCAGAGAAAGATTACAAAGCCGAACATGAGACGGACTACAAGTTACGAGAAGAACCAACCAATCAAGAGGATAGAATAATCATCATGAAGAAAAAGCGGTTCAGACCTACAAAAGATCCATTCTTACAAATGATGGCTAAAGATAGATGTTACGCCAATCAGAGACATAGGGACTTGAAGAGTCTCTTCACACTGCAAAAAAAAGGAAGCATGCAGATAGTCGAGCATTCCGTATGAGTCTAATGGACAAGATTCAAACGACTGTTTGAATCATCACCTATAAATAGGTGTCGTCCTTAATTGATTCAAAGGTTCGCGATTTTGTACATACAAGAGATAAAAAAGAGATAAAACTTATTCTCTCTAACACACGAACTCATCCAAGCATAGATCTTAATTGAAGCTTTTCGTAAGCTTTCATAACATAAGCTCAAAGACATGCAAAGTTTATCTTCAAAAGGTATATTTGGGATTCTTTCTACCCCAGAAAGAATCTAGCAGTCACTATTACGGTGCAAGAATGATTCGTATGTGCTACGCTAACACAAGGAAAGGTTTCGAGAAGAACTATAAAACTCCCAGCAGTCAATGTCCGAGGAGAAGGGAGGTTTGTCCTCACTCTAAGGAGCGACACCGTTTTGAAGATTTTAGATCGAGGTGCTTGAAGGTGCGTGCTGACCAGACGGAGGTGCTGCTCAACGTTAGAGATCAGGCTTGACCTTTTACTCATTCTTCTAGTGAATTTTCAGTCAAGAGGACTTGAGAGTGGATGCAGAACAATTGTTCGAACCACTATAATAATCCTTGTGTTGTTTACTGCTTTGCTACGTTATTTGTGTTTGCTGGTTTAATCATTTGAAACTCAACACATCAAGTGTTGTAGTATAAACTACAATCAATCTAACGATTACACAAGCTAAAATATTTGGAGGAACGCTTGCTAAGTCGAGACCTTAGAAGGATACGTGCAAGATAAACATTAAGAACTTTCGCTGCATATATTATAACTTTGGTCGGGGACCAACAATCATCGTCGTTTCCTTCCTCAATGATGGCTAAGAATAATAGCAGAGCTTCTTCTTCTGACTCTTTGTCTATAGTCGTGTATCCATCATCATTGTCGGGTATGTTGGGCATCTCTGTTCTTGACAACATTTCCTTTGCTATGACCCTTGAAGCTCTTCGCTTAAAGATTTTCTTGAGCATTTCTCTCTCCTCTTTGTCCACACATGGACAATCGAACTTGAGGTGATCAGAGAGCCGCATTCAAAGCAAGATTGATTTGATCTCTTTACGAATCTCTTGTTCTATGTTTGAGGAGCATTTGTCTTAGCCTTTGCTTTCTCCAAGAGCTTGGCCAGCTTCTTCAAGCTCTTCTACGGAGCTCTCTCCTTCCATCTTGTAGGAGGCTGAAGTGGGGGGTGTCTCTCTCACCAGGTTTGATTGACGGGCTGTTCTCAAAGTTTGAAATGGCTTCCTTAGCATCCACTTGGTATCCTTATTCACGAAATATGCGATGTCTTCGTGATGGTAGGTTGGTTAACTAGCCACTCAAACGGCTTCATTCTTGTTCACCATTTGGATATCCTACTCATGAGCTTAGTGTTGAGCAAACAACTCCTTTGTAGAGATCTTGGAAAGATCTTTCTTCTTCGGACTGCTTGTCTTCGCGAGCCAGTCCTCCTTAGGTATTTCGGATACAATATTGGCATTAAGATCTGCTGTTAAATATTCTCTGTCGAGTGCCTCAAGTTTGCTCATGATTGTGTTGAATCTTGCCTACATGGATTTGATGTTTTCCCTCGGAAGCATATGGAAAGATTCGTATTTGATAATGAAAACCTTGAGCTTGTTCCCCTTCATTTGCTCTTTCTAATGACATAAGCCTCCAAGGTAGTCTCAGAATTCTTTGGCCTTGTCGAACTGCATAACTTAATCAACTAGTGATTCTGGTATAGCTGAACAAAACAACTCATGAGCAATGGAGTCCAGTTGGGTGCGTCATTTTTCCTCCAGTGACCATTCGCCGTAGGGCTTCTTGATCATCTCCATGCCATCCACACCTCCAACCCAAGGTGTTGACCTTCAGGATCTTTATTGTCCATGCTCGATGATGTTAACCATCTATAGATGTATTGTTTTGATTTGAATGGTGAACTGCTTCTTCCAGATGGAGAACTTCTCCGCCGAATATGGTGGAAGCTTTTCAATATTCATCATCAAAGTTTAACCTGCGCGATAGACAACTAAAAAAGGAGGCAAGGCAATAGATCCGGTCCTTAGCTACTCAAAGTACTTCAGTTTGTAAAGACCGACACGCACTAACAACACTTTTTGATCCCGAGATCAGACTATATAGATGTGTAGCAGAAATTTTAACAACAAAAGATACACTCACAAACTGGTGGTTCTTGACCAGTTTTTGTATCTGTAAACACTTTATTAGCGAGCAGTGAAATTATTATTCAGTTCGAATATACTTCAACACTAGAACGTGTTGAGTTTAAAATCCTTTAAAATGTAAGAAAACAGTAAAGGGCAAGGAATTTATAGAGGTTCGGAGCCTAAAGTCCTATGTCTCGTCTTCAGACCATGGTCTAGGAATTCACTAAGCTTCAGTTAAAGGGTCTCGCGATCTAATGCTAGCTGGTAGATACAAGTGTCTAACAGTTCACTAGCTCACTCGTCCAGGCCTAGGGTCCCTTCGGCTTTGCAGATTAGGAGTGTAAGCACACCACGAAACCTCCTTCTCTATAGTTGAGAGCTTTATAGTTCCATCCAAATTGCCAAACTATTTGGCTAGATGCCTTTAAGAATCACTGGTTGAGATCTGCAGTGACTGTTGTGTTCTTTCTAGCAGAGAAAGAGCACCAAATAACTAGAGCTGAGAAGCTACAAGTCTCTTGTTCAATAAATGACACAGGAAAGCCTTAGAGAAAACCTTGATGATAGAAACAATCGAATTTTTACTTAAGCTAAATATTGGTGTTTTTCTCGTTTTTATATTCGATTAGTCTGAGTACTTCGTGTATTTGTAGACGAAGTAAGATCAATTAAAATGGTAGCCTTGTAGAGACATTGGAGCGATGTCCAATCTGATGCGTCTCCTTTCTAAAGAGAGCATGATGCTTTTCCTGAGGTTCGACACCTAATTCATCCTTTTCAAACACAGGAAGTCAACATTCCACTTTTGTGTTATAATAGCTCTGCCAGTCCGAGGAATTTGAACTGGTTGGTGCTTCATTGGTCTTTAATGAATCTCCAAACTTAAAGACTGGTCTTTGGTGATTATTCCGACTTAATCCCTTTGTCTCCTTGTGTGAGTAGGAATCGAATTTTTAAACTGGAGGTGATCCAGGCTAGTGTTGTCCGTCAGTTTCTCTGAGTCATCATCACCTAACTGGTAGTTGGTCTCTCCTAACTCCGCACGATAGAAACTATGGCTTTGTATTTCCACCTAGTTTCTCTTGATCAGCTTTGTCAGTTCTGTTGCAACTTGATAAATCTTTACAAGACTTTACAAGTTTATGAACTAAGCTAATCTAGAGACACTCCGAACTAGGTGGTTTCTATACAGCTCAGCTGATCATAAAATGTATTGATTAGGTTTCAAATACTTTAATAGTTTAGGCACGACCAGACAAAGAATTGATGGTACGTAAAACCAACTAAAGGAACGATCGTGATCCATGACTGACTATTAAACTAGCTCCATGTCAACAACTTCAAATAACTCAGTCGTGAGAGGAACATCGTCCTTAACTAACTCATCTTAGTTATAGGGACCCCTCAGCTATGATGGATTTATATAATGAAAGCATTATGATTGGTATATTACGAACATGGTTTATGGCTAATATACTGTAATCATTATTGTTGTATTACCATCTTGTGTTTGAATTAACAAACATGTATCGCATGCGACTCTATTCTCATATCTTGTTGATTGGAAGATCATATGGTGTGTAGTAGATATGAAAGATCGTATGGATCACTTAATCTAGCGAGATATAAATGGTTACCACAGCTGAGACAGTGTTAGGATAAACAGTCGGTTTAAGCTGCAGCGCAGTCACTAATTAGTGGCTTATCTTGGTCACTAGATGTGCTAGTACATTTGGTACGTATTGATAGGACCTAACGGACATCGATTCTTTTATCCGACTTTAAAAAAATCTTGATCTCAATTGCTTGAGGAGATCTGAAGCCTTATGAAAGTTCAAGAGTTATACACAGGTTTGTGTATCACTTAGATATTCTATGATGGAGAGTCATGGGTGGTAGCAGCTTGTGTATCTGCATCTTGGGTGGTAGCACCTTCTGTATGACATCTAGTTCTTTAATTAGGTAACCATATCCACTATAGTATGGTGACATTCTCTAAGAAACTCAAAAGTTTCACTATGTTAAAGTCATGCGAGTGATTAAGTTTTAGCATAAGTGAAAATGATTGAGTAGTACTATAGGTTCACTATGTTAATTAATGTTTGTATCCTTAGATATGGGTATATACCGAGCCCGTGCAACCTGTTCCGCATGACGTGGTAATAAAAAGAGGTAGGACAATATTGATTCTCTAATGGCATGAATCAATATTAATTAAATAATTATATTCTTGGTTGAATATGAGATTAATTAATTGATAGGCCTTATTTTTTATTTTCATACTATTACATAATTTGGCCCATAAAAAGCTTAAGCTTATCAAGGATCATAATTCTCCTATAAATATCCCTCTAGTTCTTAGATCTCAGTACACCACAAGATCAAAAGTTGAAAAATAGCAAATTAATGATTTGGGAGCTGTGGAATTCGAGTAGATCTGAGAAAGATGGAATGAAATTCTGCTTCTCGATAAGCATAGAATCCGGGGGAGTCTTCACCAGATATATAGATCATAGTGAGGGATACATATCAAAAGATCAGATCTAGAGGATCATCGTTCATCTCTCTCTTCAATTTCGATTTTTATTCATTAAAAATCAAAGATTTAATTTAGATCTTTTTAAGATAGAATATTTTTTGCGCAAAAAGGATTCAAGATCAAATCCCTGCGCAAGAGTTCAGAGTTAAATCTATTAAGGTATTTCACAAACTTCTTTTTGCATTCAATAGGAGCATGTTAGGTTAATCATAAACATAGAAATTATTTTTTATATCCAATTATCGGTTCTTGGAAATTGGATTATGCAATTCACTTTGCTAGTAAAATCAATTCAAGTTCTATAACTATCTCTTGTGTCATTGGAGAGGGAGGATCCAGGATCATTAACTATCTCTTGCGTCTTTGGAGAGTAAACATTCAGGAAGGTCTTGTGTGACTCTGGCGCATCCATTAATTTTGATGGCCGATAGATCCGTATCTTACCCAAGAGGTATTGTTGACGATGTGCTCATAAAGGTGAAAGACTTCATCATCAAGATTGATTTCGTGGTTCTTGTGATGGAGGAAGACCATAACATTCCGCTTATCCTGGAGGGACCTTTCTTGAAGATTAGTGGAGTTCTAATTGACATCTAAGACAGGAAATTGATGTTCCGAGTCATTTACCTTCTCAATTTACAAAGCGATGCAGAAACATAACGACGGGAGCTACTAGGAGGAGTGCCACATGATCAACTATTTTTACGCGGTGATTTCCTCTCCCTTCTCTTCTCTTAAATCTTATTTTGATTTTCTTGAGAAATGTTTACTACACTCTTTGTATTCGTCTTCAGATTTGGAAAAAGCGGACGATGAGTTGGTGGATCTAATGATGGAGCTAGATGTGTTCGAAGTAATACCCCGGGAAAAAGAAAACAAATGGAAGCGGTTATTAGCCCGATACAGCTAAAGCACGAAGGGAAAACAAGGGGTTCCCTATGCAACGCTCGATGTGGGAAGCAAGTCAATCAACAAAAGAGTAAAACCCGTGTCAATTGATGCATACGCTGTATCGATCGATGCAGTCAGGAGGGGTGACATGAATTCTCCATCGGTCAAAACAACGAGACATGGAAATAGGATCGCTTCAATTTTGTCCACGTCAGTCGACACAAATCATGCATCGATCAATGCGGGTCTGAGACAACAACTGTCTAACTCCTATCCGCCTATTTTGGACCTCAAACCACTTCCGGCACATCTCTGGTATGCTTTTATGGGCTCTAAAGATACTTACCTTGTAATTGTCTCTACTTTTTCTAATGCAGGGCAAGCTAGATAAGTTACTCCCAGTTTTATGGTTGTACAAGTCTGCCATTGGATGGACACTAGGATACATCAAAGGGATCAACCCTTTGTTGTGCATGCACAAGATCATTCTAAAGGAAGACGGAAAGCCAAAAAGACAAACACAGTGGAGACTGAATTCGATTATGCAGGAGGTCGTGAAGAAAGAAATACTGAAGCTTCTGGATCACAAAATGATCTACCAGATCTTCCACAGCAAGTTGGAGAGCCCCACTCAAGTGGTAGCTAAGAAATGGGGGGAGCAAATCGTCAAGAATGAAGATGGAGAAGAGGTTGCAACGGGACCTGAAACTGGAAGGCAGTTCTGCATCGACTACCGGGCTCTCCATGCCGCCACGTTCAAGGACCACATTCCTCTCCCCTTTATAGATCAAATGTTTGATAGATTAGTCGGTTATCATTTTTACTGCTTCTGTGAAGGCCATTCAGGATACAATCAGATCGCTGTGGCACTGGAGGACCAGCACAAGACCGCATTCACTTGTCCTTATGGAGTGTTTGCATACCGGTGGATGCCCTTCGGCTTATGCAATGCATTGGCAACGTTCCAGAGATACATGATGGCTATCTTCCATGATCTGATCGAAAAAGTCATGGAGGTATTTATGGATGATTTCTCCGTATTCGGTGGCTCATTTGATGTTTGCTAGCAGAATCTTGCTACTATATTGGAGAGATGCACCAAGACAAACCCGTGTCTCAACTGGGAGAAATGCCAATTATGGTGCGAGAGGGAATCGTGCTAGGACATCAAGTGTCAGTTGAGGGACTGGAGGTGGACCGAGCAAAGGTGGCTGCCATTGAAAAGTTGCCACCACCAGCAAATGTCAAAGTGGTTCGGAGTTTTCTCATCCACGCCCCGGTTTTATAGGAGATTCATCAAGGACTTTTTGAAGATTTCAAGGCCGTTGTGCAACCTATTGGAGAAGGACATATCCTTTGTCTTTGATACTAAATATTTGCAGGCTTTCGAGAAACTGAAGAAGACCCTAGTGACCCCGCTAGTTTTGACTTCTCCAGACTGGGGTGAGCCTTTCATCTTGATGTGTGACGCCAGCAATTTTGCAATAGGAGCTGCCTTGGGTCAGATGAAATGGAGACTGTACCATGTTATCCACTACACTATCATGAGCATGAATCCGGTGTAGTGCAACTACACCACCACCGAGAAGGAGATGTTGGCGGTGGTCTATGCATTTGACAAGTTTTGGTCCTATCTAATAGGTTCCAAAAAATTGTTTATACTAACCACGCCGCCATCAGATACTTGTTCGCGAAGCAAGATGCCAAGCCCTCCTGATTAGGTAGATTCTGTTGCTTCAAGAGTTTTATTTGGAGATTAATGACAGGAAGGGAAGCAAGAACGTGATCGTAGACCACTTATCGTGATTGGAGCCACCAGTTGAGGGTGATGTCCAGCAAATGAGGATGCGAGAGACCTTTCCGAATGAGCTATTCTGGATCTGCTTATGAGTCCAAGACACCGTGGTACGCTGATTATGCAAATTATCTAGTGACCGGTGCTCTCCCGCCTGACATCTCTCCTTATGCCAAGAAGAAATTCTTGCACGACGTCCGATTCTACCTATGGGAGGATCCCTACCTTTGGCGTCGATGTGCTGATTGCATCATTCACTGTTTTGTCCCCCAGTCAGAGTAGCAGAAGATTTTCGAGGCTTGCCATTCATCTCCTAGTGGCGGCCACCACTCTGCAAAGTGGAGCGAGTTCAAGATTTTTGCGAGTGGATTCTATTGGCCTTCTATCCATGATTTCTGTCGTGGTTAGATTGCTGGCTATGATCATTGCTAGAGGACTGGCAACATCTCGTGGAGGGATGAGATGCTACAGACCTCGGTGATCGTAGTTGAGATTTTTAACATGTGGGGGATTGACTTTATGGGGCCGTTTCCTCGATCCCATGGGTTCTCCGACATTCTGCTTGCGGTGGAAGCCATCTTGACAACCACCAATGATTCCAAAATTGTAATCATTTTCCTACAGAAGCTCGTGACTAGATTTGGGACGCCGAGAGCTCTTCTGAGTGATGGTGGGTCTCATTTTTGTAACAAGTTACTTGATTCTCTTCTTGCAATGTATGGAGTTACTACTCCATATCACCCTCAATGGAATGGCTTGACAGAGCTGTCCAACCATGGGATCAAGCAGATTTTGGAGAAGACGTTGAAGCAAAGGAGAGATTGGGCTTTAAATCTTGTTGATGCGTTATGGGCATTTCGCACTTCCTACAAAACACCCATCGGTATGTCTCCAGACAAGATCGTGTTTGGCACATTCTGTCACCTCCCTGTGGAGATGGAGCATAAGGCTTGGAGAGCAGTGAAAGAGCTGAATTTGGATTGGAAGCTCGCCGTCGCTGATAAGAGATTCCACGATCGCTGGATTGGCCAGCACGTCTTCAATTCTGACGACAAGGTACTCCTTTTCAATTCTCGTCTGAGATTCATTTCCAGCAAGCTACAGTCCAAGTAGACTGGTCCCTACATGGTGGTATGCGCTTATCCAAATGGCGTGGTTGAGTTGGTCGGTCAAGAAGGTACGACATTCAAGTTAAACAGACAGATGTTAAAGAAGTACTATACCCCACTACAAAATGGTGTTGTGGAGGTGTATTATCTAGATCGCCCATGACTTCAGGTAATGTTGACCTATCAACATTAAATCAAGCACTTGTTGGGAGGTAATCTAACAATTTACTGCTTTTAATTGAGTTTAATTAGTCAAGTTGAGTCATTAGGAAAGTATAAGTCTTAGAATTCTTTTTTCTCTCAAATTTTTGCTGAAATAGGCATTCAGTGGCTTTCGTTTTAGTTTTTTTTGAATTGCAGATTCCAGCTCTCTATTGGTTCAGGTTCCTGTCGATCGACATCAATTTTCTACCGCATCGAATGACTCAGTGTGGCCTCAATCAACGTGATATCCCAGATGACAAGTTTGAATTTTGAGTTATTTTGTTTTCTTTAATTATTAATAATAATATAAAAAATGAAAAATAGATCGCATCGATCGACGCAGTGTGGCGTCGATCGACGCACACACAACAGAGGCGCATTAGGTAAGTTTTGAAAACTCTGCTTTTCAATTTCTTTTTCCACTATACACACTTGCACAAATTCTCCCTTCAAGAACCTGAGACCCTTTAGAAATTTTCCCTAAATTCGCCGCTACAACTCAAGGTATGAATCATAAACTCTTCCCTTTCGATTATTTTGTGAATCTAGGAGTCTTTTTCAGTATTTTCTTGATTTTGAACCATGTTTGCTATCTATTTCGTATATAACTGTAATTTTAGACTGCTATGGAATTTTTTCTAAATTGATCGATATGGGTGGTAGTTCTAGTCGATTTGTTCACATTGTGAGCTTTTGTAGTCATAGAATTGAAGAATTTTTATTCTAGCGTATTTGGGATTGCCTTCTATTCTAGTTTTACAACTTGCACACAAATTAGGTTGGAAATTCTCTCTATTAGGGATGAAATATGCATTAATTGGGTGAGAATTGAATGAGTGGAAAGCTAATTTCGAATGGTTATTTGCAATACAAAATGAAATGTGTTTGATTTGTTTAGTTAAGTAGGTGTTGCTTGAAAATTGTGAAGTCAGTTATATGTGCTCTCTGAGACTTTTTACCTCTATTTTTGCAGATTCACTATTACTTTTGACCCCCAGTTTGTTGTCCTGGAAGAGGAACAAATCTATCAAAAATTGTACCGTAGAATGTTCACAGTCAAATAGACTCTTTACCCCTGTGCTACAACCATGGATTCTCTAGGGATAAGGGCAGATGTTGAGGCCTTATTGAGAAGAGTCGGTTGGAGTAAATGGATGATAGCACGGTGTCCCACTTACCCATCGTTGGTGAAATAGTTTATCACATCACTTCAAGTGTATGAGGTCAAACAGAAGGTGTGCCCACCACCATCGGATTCCAGCTGCTTAATCAGATCCTCTAGTTACCTAGAAATGTTTTGGAAGAATTAAGGGGAAGCCCGCTAAATGGATATGCTCACATCCCCAAGAATAGTCGAGTATTAGCAACAAATCACAACAGATGCACAATTCGGAGAAGACGAGTTTGATGCAGGAGGCATGAAAGCCTCGTCTATTGATAATCCAGTGTTCTGATACCTTCAGCGATGTGTGGGGTGTCTATCACCGGTTGTCACTAGAGTGGAAAGCTGAGGTTTGGAGAACTTTTTCCCTACATTGCATGTTGAAGGAGGAAAGCATCAGCATCGTAGGGTTGGTGATGGACCTTTGCAAGAGGCAGGTGAAGGCAAGCAAAGGTGACATTTGGAGTGGGGGATTAATTTCCCCGATAGTTGAGCACGTGGGGATTGACCTTTCCGATATTGAGGTACTACCTGACACTAGAGGACTTGGCACAATACATCTTTTGTAAATGTAGATGCTTGCCTTACGTGAGAGTGGTTTGTTACCTCGGCCAGACCACACACACGTCACGGACTTCTAGTTCCGTGACAATTGGCTGATGAGTACCGACGCCCACATGCACCTTATGGTTGGACCATGAGGAGGAGCAGGTACCTCCCACCTCAGCCACCGACCACGGACTCTCCTTGACCAGCGAGTACTCACTCGTGAGGATAGACAAGAGGAGAGGCGTCTGCAGTGCCTCTTGCAGGCCGGTCAATAGCAGGATACACCTCTAGCAGGTGCTATGGGGGAGGAGGCCCCCGAGGAGTAGGAGCATGGAGAGAGTGTCAAAGGGGATATACCTTTTGAGGAGATTCTAGGATATATTGGCAAAGCATTGACCAGTTGCTATGCAGGGGAGTCTTCATCATTTGGAGTTGATCTGGTCATGATTTACCAGTTCATGCAGCAGTAGGCTGCGGAGCACGCGGTTGAGCGCACTCAGCATGTCGAGTTCCGCCAGCACATGACTGCGAGGCTCGATTGCATCGAAAGCTACCTGTAGTGACTCCTACAGACCGAGGATGATTAGTCTGAGACCTTCTATACATGCCGCCATCGATAGCATGTGGAGAAGCGCCGATGACTTCCAGCCTAGGCACATGCCGACGTAGAGATGTAGGACCCTCTGGAGGACGATTGAGGTACAATTTCTCTTTTCCTATCTAACTTTCGAACTTGTCCACTCCTTTGAGTGAAACAAGTTTGAGGGGATGAGGACGATGGAAAAGAGAAATATTTTTAGTTGTTTTATTTACTTGTTCCTTTTTGTTTGTTTTATTTAGTCGTTTTAGGAGCTTTGAACTTAGGGCAGTCAGAACTATTCGATGATGTTGGTTTGAGAATTTGAATCATCCTCCCTAGAACAAAAACAGTTGATTTATGATTGATTATTTTTTTGATATGGAATGAAAATTTGTGTGATAGAGTAGCCAATGATGGGAGTAACTTGCTTGATGAGTCACTCTCTGATGGGTGAATTCTGCATGATGGACTGTTTGGATTTGATAATTGTTGAAGAGTAACAAAATTTAAACCCGTATGAGAATTTTTCAACCTTACTAGTCGTTCGATGTGG
The DNA here is from genome assembly GCA_026898455.1 of Plectranthus barbatus. Classification (NCBI taxonomy): domain Eukaryota; kingdom Viridiplantae; phylum Streptophyta; class Magnoliopsida; order Lamiales; family Lamiaceae; genus Plectranthus; species Plectranthus barbatus. The sequence goes on along the minus strand of JAPKLW010000039.1, from coordinate 434,090 downwards.
GACAAGGTTTTTAGCAAGAACCTTTTAGAATTTTACAAGTTTCTCTCTTAAGGTTGCAGTAGTGTAGTAATAGGGAGAAAATGATTATAGACATGTTCTTTCACAACCCATTTTGCATACACTAACCTCTGAGTATCTCAACTCGTAGCCCATTTGAGCTTTGAATGATTTTTCTTTGAATATAGAATGGTTGATGAACGTGAGGAGTAGATGGTTAGATAATGTGGGATTTTGTTGTAGATTTTTTTGGGTTAAATGAAATATTAGGGTCCCAAGGGGGAAAATGAAAAAGTGTGAACACAAGTTCATAAAAGAAAAAATTATGCAAGTTCACAAAAATAGTGAAGAAAAAAAATTGATAAGAGACCCTAGAAAAAAAAAAAGAAAAGAGAGAAATTGATTAAGATTGTGATTTTGATGAGTTGATGTGGTTGCAGTGTGATTGGTGTTGATACTATAGTGAGAAATTTGAAGTCACTTAGCAAAAAATACCCCACCTTTTTATGTAAGCCACGTTACAACCAAATGAAGACCTATTTGATTCCCTGGAAAACTACACTATTAAGTAGTGGAGAGTTGAGGAACTTGTCAAACCTATGGTAAGTGTGAGTTATAACCTTGAATTGAGAGAAACACATACCCATAAACACTTGAGCGATGAGAGCAAAAAGTACCCTATGAGGTTCCTCTTCAACGATTTGATGATTTGAATTATGTCTGGATTGTGTGATTTATGTGGATGAGAGCTACTTAGATGGTAAAGAAACTTGTGAGGCATTGCACACTTGTATCTGCATGCGATTTGAATTCTTGTTTGTGAATCGATCGAGGACGATCAATAGTTTAAGTTTGGAGGAGTTGATAAGTTTGTATTTTCACCAACTTATCAATTAGTTCTAAGTTGTTTTTAGGAGATTTTGGTGCATTCTACATATTTTATCATGCATGGAACGACTTTTGTGCTTGTTATGTTCATGGTGATATGTTTTTGCAGGTTTTGGGGTGGAAATTAGTGAAGTTCGAAGGAGTTTTTTGGGCTACAGTTCTGCGTCGATCGACTTGATTTTATGTCGATCGATGTGGCCCTTCCTTGGATCATTTGATGCGAGGCTCAATGCGACACAAACCGGCAGTTCCAGTGTCAATCGATGTGGATCTAATGTTCGTCGATGTGGCCATTTCAAATGTGTCGACCGACGCACATTTTGCATCTATCGATGCAAATCCGGAGACCTCCAAATTTGATCCTATTTGGAGATTGATAAGTCCGTATTTTCACTAACTTATCAATGAGTTTCTTTAGCATTTTTAGTGTTTTTAGAGTAGTTTATTTGTTTTCGCACGCATGATAAGGTTATTGTACGTTAGATACTCGTGATGGTATGTTTTGCTGGTTTTTGGACGAAAAAATTAATAAGTAAGAAATAAAGCCTGAGGAAGGATTCTCAGTTTCGATCGACGCAGACCCGTGTCGATCGAAGTTTAGGGCAATGAGCAATCGGCGTGAAAGGCTCCACCTCGATCGAGTCCGGCGTGCATCGATCGAAGTCGACAAAAATTTAACGAGCGACAGAAGGGTCGATCCGAACTTCTATGTTGACCGATGTGAGGCCATGTCGGTCGACGCCGGCCCACATTGGCGAATCTTCCTTGATTTTTAAGATAGATTTGTATCTTAAATCCTATGTCTGACGGGATACATCCGAGACAACTATAAAAAGCCCTCTCTTGGTCGAAAATTACTGTGTTAGATTTGGGATTTCATTAGAGAAAAAGACAAAAGCAACATTTTAGAGTTTTGAGTTTATTTTTGCATTTGGATTACATTGTGGCAACAACTCAAGACTATTCCGGATTTGAGTTTTTATTTATGCAAGACTATTTCATGTTTTATATTTTTATGTTGATTCTGATTATATTTTGCATAGCTACATTCTCTGTAGATTCTAGGGTTTCAAATATTATGCCTGTGTATGATTGAATTAAATTAATTACCTTTATAATTCATAGTTTATGAAAACTAGGACTTGTTATGATCTTGATTTACTGGCCATAAACTAGGATTAATTTAGTTGAAATTTAGAGACTCAAAAGGTGATGAATTTCAATTGAACATGGTTTTCATAATACAAACTGTTTTTCTTATCTGAAAAGAAAGAATCAGTTGTAGAAATAAATCTGTTGATCTAATTGGAGTTTATTATACTTTCTTAGATCTAATTGGAGTTAATTATATTTTCTTGCGACTGAAAAGGTAGAGTAAATTAATTAATCAACTTTGTGAATTGTCCTAATAAAAAATTCATAATATCTTTCCGATGTTCCACTACGAAGAAGAATGAAAAGTTGGCAATTAATTGATTCGTGATTACATGTATGGCATGATAGATAGCAAACCCTAGGATCTATGTTTATCATCTTCGATTTTCAAAATCTTTCACAACTTACTGTTTTATTTCTCTTTCTTGCAGTTTTAGAATTCATAACGCAAAAATCTTGTTTTTTATTTACCTAATCAATTTTCCAAAAACGATCGAATTAGTACTTAGGATTTATTCGTTACTTTACTCCCCTGGGTTAGATAATTTTATTTGTCGCTATATTATTAGCATTGCTAAGTCACTAGTGAAATAATTTTAGCGATCAAATTTTGGTGCCATTGCCGAGGAGTAAATAGAATTAAGCCTTACTATTATTTATGTGCTTGGAATTTTGATTTGGGCTGTAAATTTCGTAAGTTTTAATTTTCTTATCTTTGCGTATTTGTTTGTTCGAGTTTTTACTCGACTTCGACCGATGCCCCTCAACGTTGATCGAAGTCGACGTAATTAGGTTATATTTTCATCTATTCTGAATTTTCATTTTTCTTTTCCTGTTTAATCTCAATACCTCCTTCGTTGTTCAGGTAGTGCATAAGTACAAGAGCTAAAGGGAAGGACCTGTTAGATTACAATCCGGAAATTGAAGCTACTTGCCGAAAGAACCAAAGGAAGAAGTAGGAACAAGGAAGCACGAGTAGTCAACCAATGGCTGAAATCATACCACCAGGGGATCCACCGGTTCCACCGGTACTAACTTCGTAGGAGCAAGCCGCGTCTGTCCAACAAGTTCAAGCCTTGAGGGCACACTTAAGCAGCTGACTCTTGACAGGAACCTCGAGAGGAACAATCACAATAATCGGCATCTTTGCCGCAACCCACTGTTCGAGGATATTCCTGAAGACGACGAGAAAGAAGCTCAGGAACCACCAGGGGGATTAGATGATGATGAAGAAGAAGAAGTTATGCAGAAATGGTATCAACCTCAGTTCAAGGAGACGGACTTCAGAATTGGCATCAACGCCAATAACTTCGAGCTGAAGACCAGATTGGTACAAATGGTGCAACAAAACCAATTTGGCGGGAGAGCAACCGAGGATCCATATGCACATCTCGACAAATTTCTTATGCTCTACAATACTGTCAAGATCGGAGGGGTCAACAAGAGTGCCATCCGAATGCGTCTGTTCACATTCTCTCTGGGATAAGGCACAATCTTAGTTTACTACATTGGACAAGGGGAGTATCAGTACATGGATGGAGCTAAGGAACGAATTCCTCGAAAACTTCTTCCCTCCGAACGTCATCAAACAGAGAAGAAAGGAGATCATCCAGTTTGCTCAAAGACCTTATGAGAGCTTCTATGAAGTGTAGGAGCGTTACAAGGAGCTACTGAGATCTTGCCCAGACCATGGTCTACCCCCAGGAGAGCAAGCAGAAGCATTCTACGAAGGACTTAATGAGAGGACCTTTAAATTGGTGGATACCACACTGGGCGACACCATCATGATGAAAAGCGGGAAAAAGGCCTCCGAATTCATTCAAAAGATGGCGAACAACAATTAATGTTGGTCCTCAAGTCGACATCAACATGTGAAAGCTATTGAGAAAGTAGTGGAGAAGGCCGCCGAAGAACCTGATTTGGCAGCTGAGGTGAAGAAACTGCGGGAAGACATTGCTACATTGAAATTGGAGAAGACAGCTGTTGTATTAGAGTCTGTGCAAGCTCCACTTGAAGGGGATTGTGCCCATGTGAATTTTGTCCAAAGGAGTGGTTACCAAAACAATTACCGTGGGGGATATCAGCAGCTCAACCAGCAGCTATCAGTCCTACAACTAGAATCACGCTAGGAACCATCCTGGGTTTTGCTATGCGGACCCTCAAGCTGCGGAGCAACCACCACCTGGATTTGCAGTACAAGATGGAGAAGTAGTGGAGAAAAAGAAGCCAAATCTCGAGGAGATTTTGGCTAAGTTAATGCAAGGGTCCATTGATAAAGTGACCAAACTGGAGCAAGATATCTCAGGTGTAAATACCAAAGTAGATTAGTTGCAGAAGCATATGCAGATTATAAAGACGTAGGTCAGTCAGATTGCCGACGCCCTCGGAGCCAAACACAAGCCCGGACAACTTCCAAGAAACACACAAGTCTATCCCAAAAATCAAAATAACAGGAATAAAGTGAATGCCATCATACTAAGAGGGGGTAAGTCTTGTGACGGGCCGAAACATCCAAATACAGACCCACAGGAGACCGACGAAGGCAAAAAAGAGGAGAGGTCGTCGAAGTGCCCTCGACTTCGATCGATGCCAAGCACATCGATTGAAGTCGAGGCTCAGCCACAACAAACACACAAGGCCCCATGTCGACTAACGTCGGCCCACCTCGGTCAAACTCGACACCTCCGCCGCCTCCGAAAAAACCACTGATGTCTTACCCTCAATGATTCACGAAGACCAAAATGCAAGAACAATATGCACGCTTCCTTGAGAACATGAAGAATGTGCACATCAACATCCCATTGGTCGAAGCACTGCAAGAGATGCCCGGATACATAAAATTTCTGAAAGACATGTTCTCTCAGAAACGACCATTCCTGGAGCATGAAACGGTAAACCATTTTGAGGAATGTAGCATGGTAATTCAAAGAAAGATGCCACTAAAGAGAGAAGACCCGGGTTCCTTCACCATCTCCTGCGTCATCGGAGGAGAGACTTTTGTAAAGGTTCTCTGCGACTTGGGAGCATCCATCAACTTGATGCTGCAGTCAATCTTCAAGAGGCTGGCCATCAGAAGTATCAAGCCCACCACCATATAACTGTAGATGGCGAATTGTTCTATCTCATATCCTAAAGGAATTGCGGAGGATGTGCTCGTCAAAGTTAAAGACTTCATCATACCGGCCGACTTTGTGGTCCTAGACATGGAAGAGGACCACAACATCCCACTTATCTTGGGAATACCCTTTCTGAGGACAGGGGGAGCTCTGATAGATATCCGAGACGGGAAACTGACATATTGCGTCAACGATGAATCTGTCACATTCTCTATCTACAAGTCGATGCAAAAACTCAATGATGGGAGCTATGAGGAGGAATGCCACATGATCAATTGTTTTGATCCAATGATCTCTTCTCCCTTCTCTTCTCTTAAACTTAATCAAGATTATTTAGAGAACTGTGTACAACATTCATTGTTTTCCTTTTCAAATTTGGATATAGCCGAGGATGAACTTGTTGATGTAGTCATGGATTGATATGTGTGTTAAATGACCTATTTTTCGATGTGTGAGCGTGCATGTTTGTGGCCATTTTACCCTCATATCATATGCATTCGTTGTTCTTTTGTCTTGTTTTCATGTTTGAAATGATGTAGGATACATTTTGAGCATAATATAGCATATTTTGGAGAGTTTTGGAGGAAAATCGTCCAAGTATGAAGTCCGAGGAGGCTATGTTCGCCCAAGCGGTGCTTAAGGAGGAGTTTCGGGAGCTTGGAGGAGTCGCCCGGCCGAGCAGGGTGCAGGCTCGGCTGAGCTTCCGAATAGAGAGCAGGCTCGACCGATCAGGATGCAGGCTCGGCTGAGCCATAGAACAGAGACCTCGCTCACTCGAGCGAGGCAGGCTCGGCCGAGCCAGGTCGGGTTTTCTCCATTTCCCACGGATTTTCTGGAGGCTCGGGCGAGCCAATTTCAGCTCGGGCGATCCGAGGCCCTGCTAGCTCGTCTATAAAAGGGGGAAAATCAATTAAATGAAAAACTTTTTGCCAAATCTGAGAATAACCGTCACTAACTTCCATCTGGATTCAATTCTACACTTCCTACCCCATTGAATCAAGGAGAACCAAGGAACATTCCATCATCTTGGTGACATTTGAGGAAGGAGATTAGGTAGATTGGATTCAACGAAGGCAATCGTAGAAGATCAATTTTGACCTTGAAGCTTTGTAATGTCAAATCTTATCTTTCAACTTGTATTGCTTCTAATTCAAGGTCTGAGGAACTAAATTCCTAAGTGAGTGTTGTAATATGGATATTGGGATGGATTGAACCTTCTATGCTTGTTTACTTTCCTATGAAGTCTTGATTTGCACTTGAGCTTTTTCATATCTATTAGATGTAGGTAATAGACAATCTATAGGTAGTTGATGTGAACGTTGCAGCCAATACGCGGACGGAAATGTCGTGATAAGTGCATAATCATATAGTTTTAGTTCCAATCCATGTGCGGAGCTAGGATTATAGGGCAATAATCGACGGTCGGTTAGGAGTGAGTTAGGAATTGATAACGTAGCTGTTTGAGATTTCTAATTTCATCCACGGACAATTCACCGGTACAAAGGGGATTGACTAAGATAGAGTTGGTTGCTCAACTTCATAGGAATTAAAATTCGTTTACAACATAGCTTGGTTTAATTTGGCTCATTGAAGTTTACAAACACTCACCTCGTTCTAAGATTGTTGGACTTGTTACTCTAATCTACCCAAATATTTGATAGAAGTAAGAGATTGGTAATTTTAGCAAGTTGTTGAATGTTTGATTGTTGAATATTTGATAAAGAAAATCAATGACAATTATATTGCCTAGCTATTAATGCATCTTCTTACGAGTAAATAGTTTCCACGAGAGCGAATAGAAAAGATCTCGGATTGATACTTTGACGTGAAAATTGTGTGTCACTTCACACGACGGTCATGGATCTAGATGTGCAAGAAGAAGTTCCAAAGGCATTGGATGAAAAAGGGTTAATTTGCCACCCAAATATTGCAAAATCACCAAGGAATGTCGGGGGAAATCCTCGACTTCGACCAACGCTCGATTCATGTCGATCGAGGCATGGAAAACTTCTGTGTCGGTCAACGTTGACTATGTAATAATCGAAGTAGAAGGGTTGGTCGCACAAAAGAGGGAAGCGAGATGTGGAAAAGGGTGCTCGACAAAAATGCGCATGTCGATCGACGTCGGTCGAAGTTAAAAGAAGTTCGGCGAGTTCTAACTCCAATTCGCCTGTCCTAGACCTCAAACCTCTACCCAAACACCTCAGGTACGCATATTTGGGTTCTGATAACACTTACCCAGTTATCGTGTCTTGTTCTCTGACACAGGTTGAGCTAGAGAAACTAGTGAGAGTCCTGAGGAAGTACAAGACTGCGATTGGTTGGTCTATTTGGAGATATCAAAGGGATCATTCCTTCATTGTGTATGCACAAGATTCTACTGGAAGAAGATGCAAAACCAAAGAGACAGACACAACGAAGACTAATCCTATTATGCAGGAGGCCGTGAAGAATAAAGTTCTTAAGGTCTTAGACCACGACATGATCTACCCTATCTCTGATAGCAAATGGGTGAGCCCCACTCAGGTGGTGGTAGCAAAGAAAGGGGGAATGCAAATCGTAAAGGGGGATGACGGAGAAGAGATAGCGACACGACCCGTTACAGGTTGGTGGTTCTGCATCGACTATCGAATTCTCAACAACGCCACTTGCAAGGACCACTTCCCACTTCCATTCATCGACCAGATCCTGGACAGGTTATCCGGTTTCCCTCACTATTGTTTTCTTGATGGTTATTATGGATATAATCAGATTGCAGTAGCACCGGAAGACCAGCACAAGACGGCGTTCACCTGCCCCTAGGGAGTATTAGCATACCGATGGATGTCGTTCGGTCTATGCAATGTGCCGGCGACCTGTCAACGGTGTACGATGACCATCTTCCACAACTTGATTGAAGACATCATGGAGGTAATCATGGACAATTTTTCAGTATTTGGTAGCTCTAATGATGTTTGTTTGCAGAATCTGGCTACTGTACTGGAGAGATGAGCTGAGACCAATTTGTGTCTCAATTGGGAGAAGTGCCACTTCATGGTACGAGAAGGCATTGTGCTGGGACACAAGATATCTGCCGAGGGATTGGAAGTAGACAGAGCAAAAGTGGCAGCAATTGAAAAGATTCTGCCTCCATCAAATGTCAAGGGAGTCAGAAGTTTTCTTGGACACGCCGGATTCTACAGGAGGTTCATCAAAGACTTCTCGAAGATTTCTAGGCCACTTTGCAACCTGCTCGAGAAGGACGTGTCTTTCGTGTTTGATGAGGAGTGTTTGTAAGCTTTCGAGAGACTGAAGAAGACCTTGGTGACTGCACCGGTACTTACATCACCAGACTGGGAAGAGTCGTTTATTTTGATGTTCGACGCCAGCGATTATGCAGTGGGGGCAGTCCTGGGACAGCAGAAAGGGAAACTCTTTCATGTCATCCACTATGCCAGCAAAAGCATGAACCCGACGCAGTGTAACTACACCACCATTGAAAAGGAAATGCTCGCGGTATAGTCTATGCATTCGACAAGTTTTGGTCCTATCTGATAGGTTCGAAAATAGTTGTCTACACGGACCATGCCGCCATCAGATATCTTTTAGCGAAGCAGAATGCCAAGCCACACCTCATCAGATGGATTCTGCTACTGCAGGAATTTGATTTGGACTTATCGCGATCAGAACAACCAATCAAGGGAGACGATTGACAGGTGTGGATCCTTGAGACCTTTCTTGACAAGCAGATTTTGCCTTGCAGGATCTGCAAGAGACGTATGAGTCAAAGACACCATAGTATGCTGATTATGCTAACTACCTGGTGACTGATGTTCTTCCACCAGACTCCTCCCCAAATGCCAAGAAGAAATTCTTACATGACGTCAGATTCTACTATTAGGAGGATCCCTATTTATGGCGAAGATGCACTGTCGGCTTTATTCATCGATGGGTTCCCCAGTCAGAGTGGTGGCAGATCTACGAGGCATGCCACTCTTCTCCTAGCGGCGGTCATGATTGATTTATATACTAAAAGCATTATGATTTGTATATTATGTACAAGGTCGATTCGTTAATATACTGGGAATCATAAATGTTGTATGTTCATCTCATGTCTGAATTAACAAACATGTGTCGCAAATGCAATTATCCTCTTACCTCATTGATAAGGAGATCATATGGTGTGTAGTAGATCACGGAAGATTGTATGGATCATTTGACCTAGCGAGATATAAATGGTTATTACAGCTGAGACAGTTCCAGGATAAAATGTCGGTGTACGCTGCAGCATACGCTGTAATAAGCATCTTGTCTTGGATGTCTTGGTATGCTGGTGTGGGGCACACATTAATAAGGACCTAAGTCGAGATCGATTATTTTATCTGACATTAAAGGAATCTAGATCTCTATTGCTTGATGAGATCCTAAGCCTATATGAAGGTACAGAAGTATATGCAGATTGTGTATTAATTTGAGTTGCAGTGAAAGGCTCTAGTTGAGCTTGAATATCTGTATCTTGGGTAATAGCAGTTTGTGTATGACTGTCTGGTATTGGAACTAGGTAACCACATCCAGTATAGGATGGTGACATTCCCTGAGCAGCTCAAAAGGTTCGTTATGCTAAAGTCCTGCAGGGTGATTAAGTTCAAGCATAAGTGAAAAGGTTTGAGTGGATTGACTCAGGAATATAAGATGTTAATTAATTATATAGCTTGTGAGAGCTTAAATTAATTAACGAATGTATGTAACCTTAAATGTGGAGATATACCGAGCCCATGCAACCCGTACCTCAAAACATAGTAGCAAATAGGTAGGACAATATTGATTCTCTGGTGGAATGAATGAATATTAATTAATTAACTATATTCTGGGTATAATATGGGAATTAATTAATCAATAGGCCTCATTTGCTACTTGCATTCTGGTCCCTGGTCTGGCCCATGAAACTCAAGCCCAATAGAAGTCCAGTATTTTCCTATAAATAGGCTTCAGTTCCTCAGATCTCAACACACCACAAGATCATAAGTTGCACACAACAAACCAGGTTTTGGGAGCTGTGGTGATCGACTAGATCTGAAAACGAGGAGGAAATTCTGCTTCTCAACCGGGCAAGAGATCTGAAAGAGAATCTTCACCAGATTTTCATATAGAGTTGGGATACAGATCAAAAGATCAAATCATGAGGATTTTTCTTCTTCTCTCTCTCCTTGTTTTCGAAAATATCATTATTATTTTCATAGATTAATTTCCTCAATCTGTTAGGAAATTAAATCTTTGTGCGTGGGAAAGGATCAAGAGGAATCTCCGCGCACTCGTTCTTCAGAGTTCATCAATCCAGGTATTCCGCATAAACCTTCTTATGCATAATAATATAGGAGCATGCTTCATTCATAGGCATAACATTTTATTTTTGATATTCCAATTAACGATCCTTGGCATACGGACTTCGTGATTCAGTTCACGAATCCCTTCAATTGGTATCAGAGCCAGGTTTAATTAATTGGCTCTATCAGAAATAATAATATTGCCTATGAATTGCATGATTATTATTGAATGCATTCTATGGATGGTTTTGGATTGAATTCTATGTTTTTTTGGTCCTCGTGGTTCTCGGGTTAATCTGCACATTTATATGGATTCGTTTTTCACCCACGAGATAAATCTGAGGTTAGATTTAGATTTTTAGATTGTAATTAGGATTATTCCATGTAATCTTTTATTTCAAAAAATTAAATATGTAAAACAAAGAACGAAGAACGCGAAGAACACGAAGAACGAAGAACAAAGGGCCGCACGACGCATGACAGCGCCGGCACGGCAGCATAGCCATACACGGTGGTTATGCACGGCGGGGCACGGCGGCAGGGTGCACTGCGGGGCCAAGGCGACGGCGCAGCCGCGCGCGCACGCAGGCGACGGCTGTGCGGCCCATGGCCGGCCAGGGCCATGGTGATGCGGGTCCGGGACGGCAGCGTGCAGCCAGGGCGCGCGCGCGACACAACGGAACCCTAGGTTTCGCACGCGCGTGCAGCAGACCTGCGCGACCCTGCACGCGCGCCGGCGGCGCGTCTCCCTCCCCCCCCGGTCGATGTCAGCAGGCGGAGCAGGTGGTGGTGGGGCGGTGGCTCGGGATCGGCGACGCGGGCTGGGCGCGCGAGCCGGGTGTGGAAAAACCCTAGGGTTTTTTTGTGGTTTGCGCGAGCTTTCGATCCTGTCCTTGCGCGATTCAGTGAGTCACGGATGCCGATGGTGGAGAAAAAGAGTGAACGGCGGTTCGGGCGACGGTCGGGGCAAGCCGGGGCGGTGGCATGCGAAACTTGCAACGGCCGGAGGAGGTGGCATCGCCGGCTGCAACCATGCACGTACGTGCATGGCTCCTGCGCATGCCAGGAGCCCTCACGGCGGCGGCGAGTTGCCGGCGGTGGTGGTTCGCCGGTGGTGGATCATCGGGCTAAGTTCTCACGGGCTATTAGACTATCCTCATCAGTGACCAACCATAACCCAACCATCTATTAAAATATATATATATTTTTAATCAGCTACATAATTTACTATCTAATATTTTTTACCTCCCATCAGTGACCTAACCCAACTTAACTTTCTAATTAAAACATTAATTTTTATCTTTCTTAATATAATATAAATATTAAATTCATAATTATAATAAATAAACATTGTGCACAAATAATTCATAAATTATTTGATAAATACAAATTTGGACCACTAATACAAAATAAAATATAGATTGATAAAAATACAAATATCATAGCCAATAACAAAGTTGAGAAATAAATTTATTCTAAATTTTTTTTATTAATTATTTATAATATATAAATTACATTAAAAATATGATAATATTTTTTAATTGAAGAAAATGTGGGTTGCAGGAGATCGCTAGACAAACTTAAGTCACGTTAGGTTGCATCCATTCTTAATAAAATAACATTATCTAAATATTTTAATATTTTAATTTTGCTGCTGACACGGTGACAAAGTCACCAATGCATATAGTCTTAGGTTTGCAATGTGTGCCTAGGCCCGCGATTTGGTTAACTGGCCCAGTTGTCCAATTTTCTGATAAATAAAATTTTGGAGGCCTAGATTCAGAAAATAAATTCAGATCTCAGTCCAAGTAGTGGGAGTCCAGTCGAAGATCTGTATTATTAATTTCTACTTGTAATAGTTAGAATTAATTTTATTTCGTATCATGGGGCCACGAGGACGTTTTTTATTTGTTTTATTATCTGTCATCGCATGATATATGTGTTTAATTTAATTGCGCAACATATAAGCATGTTGTAGATAATAGGAGCACGTTTACTGCTTTTATTTACAGCTTTAAAGCATGCTATGTGATTTATTTTATGTAATTAATTATAACTCTAAATTCGGGGTTCATGCTATGTGATTACTGCAGTTTCGCTGTTAGCCAAATAAATTTTTACACCCTAAGGTGGTCGATCCCACAGGGACTGTGCAATGAAAAATCCAAACTACTAGTCATAGTTCTTAGAACATAGATGTTTGAGCAAAATAGAAAACTGGGGTATTGTTTAGAATTTAAAGATGACAATGCGATAAAATAAAAGGTTTTTTGAAAACAATAAAGAAAAGCAAAAATCCTAGGGCAGATAATCTAATCATCAACATGCAAATATCAATCAACTCAGCGATGGGGAAAACATAGATTTTTGTTGATTAAATTCCTTGGTCAGGCAATTAAATTCTAGATCATTAATTAGTGACTATCTCCTCTCGGTCTCAAGAACACAAAATTAATCAATCTCATAATTATCTAATTAATTCCTATGCAAGTTTCTTCCTTTTGAGACAGAAAACAAACACAATTAATTCTCTCTTCCTGTTAATAATTTTCATCTCTCGATCCATCAAATTATTAACTATAAACCTAGATCTCAATTCACCTCTCGGTCCTTCTTTTAATCTAGATTATAAAATTAAATCAGAGAATTAATCCATGCTATATGAGTTGATATCAATTAGACATGCATCAGAAAAGAAATCATAACCCTAGAACCTGTTTAGGGTTCTAGCCACAAAAACATGACTAGAATTAAAGCAAACATATTATTAAAGAACTTACAAATAAAGAGGAACATTGAATGTCTTGTAAAAACTCCAAAGCTCAATTATTCTAAGTGTAATAATGCATAAAGGATGTCTGAAATTCGTGCCTAAGAGTTCATATTTATAGAGGAGGAAAAAGAACTAATTTGAGTATTGGGAAAAAATAGCAAAAACTGCTAAAACAGGCCAAAAACAGCCTTTTCGGACCTCTGTGTCGATCGACAGACTTCCAGTCAATCGACACAACATTCCAATCCAAATCCGGGGCTGAATTTGTGTCAATTATGCAATTTGGGCCTCTGTGTCGATCGACACAAATCCTGTCGGTCGACATGAATGTTTTGACCTCTGTTTCGGTCGACACAAATCCTGTCTCTCGACACAGAAACATCTGTTTGCGCAGTCTCATGGCTTTGGCCATAACTTCCTCTCCTGAACTCCGATTGACCCGATTCCAGTTGCGTTGGTAAACTAATTCAAAGATCTTTCTATTTCCATGATTCTGTTAGCTCAGATTCCACATGTGGAAGAATTTTTGACTGTTCCTTTGAACATTATCTGCTTTCGGTACGGGTTTCCAATGAATATGGCCTAAAACCTGCATAAATCACCCATCAAAGGCATAACACCCTCCAAAATAGACTCATGCACAGAAATAAGTAAAAACATAACATAAAGCACTTGAAACAATGGAGAAAAATATAGATAAGTGAGTATAATTATAAGCTTATCAAACCCCCCAAACTTGAAGTTGAAAGTGCAATGCCTCACAAGATTCATCACAATCAAGGTTCATCAATCCACATCACACAAGCAATTGAAAGAGATAAGATATTCATCAAGTTCGGAAGACTCACGGGAAAGTGTATCGCTCAACCACTCAAGTGTTTGGGTTTCAAATGAAAGCACTCACAACATGTATGAAGAAATTTCTACCATAGGCTTGCTAAAGTTCTAAAATCTCCACTGCTTATTTGTGCACACAATTCAAGAATCAAAAAGGACTTTTGATAAGGTTGTAATGTAGGCTTTTGTGAAAGGTAGGGAAATATGGCCAAGTGACTAAACCAATTGAGTTCATGACTCTCAACAAATCCAACCACTATCTTCTCATCATCCACCAATCTCCTAAAAATTTCAACACAAATCAAGGCTCATCTTTTTTCTAGTCCTTTTATGCTCTTAAAAATTTTATTTAATGATTTGAGCTTATAAGGACACAACCCCTTTTTTTTTTTTAGAGCCCAACCTTCTTTTGCTCACCAATTTAAAATTTTCCCATCCACTTATAACAATAATCCTTATTTCACCCAAATCCTATAGACAGGATACAATTCACCTTTTTCATAGCACTATCTCATAGACAAAATAGAACCACAATGTTTTTCTTAACTCATAGACCAAGAAAGAAAAAGTAACAGGCTCAAAGGGGCTAATCTAGGGATAAAGTATAACAAGGGACAATGTTTAGGATAATTTGGCTAACAAAGATGGCCTAAGATCATTTTCTATCCTTGTGCACACTATGCAGTCTCAAAACAGAACAAAAGCAAGTTCTAGAGAAACGAAAACATACATGCGAATCTCTCATGAACAAACAAAGGCTCAAAAACTCACTTGAGTTCAAATATTCTTCCTTAGTCAACTTCAATCCACTCAAACATCATGCAAGTGTAAGTTTCAATTAGACCCTATCATGCGGTATTCTACATTCATAGGCAAATCAACCACAATCGAAATCAACTCAACTAATCAAAGATCGATTCCAAACAATGCATATAATGCTAGAGGGTTCAATTACTTAAAGATTTTCCTCACATACTATCTATATTTTTTTTTATTGGCAAAAATTAAACACACCAAATCAAATAAATGCAATAAAAACAAAGCAATTAAAGAGATAGAAAGTTCGAGTTTCTTGTCCACAACGCCCCTCTGTCGATCGACACGGGTGTTTCATGCGCCTGTTTCGGTCGACAAAGAGTCTGTCGATCGAAACAGAGGCCGAAAATCGAAAAAAAACTGAACAGGAAAAACACGAAAATCAAACACCAAAAACCAAAATCAACAAACTAAATACGAAATTAGAACTAGAAAACTTTCAAAAACGAAAATAAGAAAGAAAATAACAATAAAAATAAATATACAGCCTCAATCCATCAGATCTAAAAATAAACTAATATTCAGATAAATCTGACAGTCCCCGGCAATGGCGCCAATTTGATAACTGCAGTTTAGCTGTTAGCCAAATAAATTTTTACACCCTAAGGTGGTCGATCCCACAGGGACTGTGCAATGAAAAATCCAAAGTACTAGTCATAGTTCTTAGAACATAGATGTTTGAGGAAAATAGAAAACTAGGGTTTTGTTTAGAATTTAAAGATGACAATGCGATAAAATAAAGGGTTTTTTGAAAACAATAAAGAAAAGCACAAATCCTAGGGCAGATAATCTAATCATCAACATGCAAATATCAATCAACTCAGCGATGGGGAAAACATAGATTTTTGTGGATTAAATTCCTTGGTCAGCCAATGAAATCCTAAATCATTAATTAGTGACTATCTCCTCTCGGTCTAAAGAACACCAAATTAATCAATTTCATAATTATCTAATTAATTCCTATGCAAGTTTCTTCCTTTTGAGACAGAAAACAAACACAATTAATTCTCTCATCCTGTTAATAATTTTCATCTCTCGAACTATCAATTATTAACAATAAACCTAGATCTCAATTCACCTCTCGGTCCTTCTTTTAATCTAGA
>JAPKLW010000039.1:395227-417627 GCA_026898455.1 Plectranthus barbatus | reverse complement strand
CGTATTGAATTTTCATAAGTTCTCTAGGGATTGAATTAAATGAGACAGTGTGTTCTAATAGATCCTTGTATGGGAGGGTTGGCTTTGGTGGTAAGCTAGCTTAGATGTTATCCAGAGTATAACTCATTTTTTATGTCCCTGCTCAGTAGGATAATATGGTCTTATGTTAGTCTCCAATTATTAATTCCATTTGTCTAATGAACCCGGGCATGGATTGGAATTAAAGGACTGGAATTGAAAGATGCAGTCTGGTTAAGTGTTTTGTTGTAAACGTCCACATGTGTGGCTTGCAATAGTAATACTTAGGCAAATTGGAGGAAACATTAATATTGCTTTATCATAAGGTTTCAATATTTAATTGTTTCAATAGTTTGCGACTTTGTTTTAATTTTTGCTTTAATTTATTGTTTTCAGACATGTCTATTCATATTGTAAACCTCTTAGCACTAAACCCTTTAACCGGTCCCAATTTTCCTGAATGGAAGTTTTGCTTCATGGAAATACTCTGTACTGCAAAACATGTCTATGTACTTTACATGGGCCCACTGTCTCCTCAATATAGGAACTGTACTGGTTATGAGCGAGAGTTCTATGAAAGATGGGTAACTTGTGATGAGTTTGCCTGCAGACTCATCATGAACAATCTGTGTAGAGAATTAAGGCTCAAGTACACGATATACGGAACTGCTGTTGAGATATGGAGGGACCTTGTGAAAGCATATGGGAAGGTGAGACGAACTATCAGTTATGATCTTGTGAAGGACCTGGTTTGCAAGAAAATGACTGAGGGGAGTTCGTTGGTTCTGCACTTCATCAGTATGATGAGAATCATGAGAAAGTACAGAAAGAGAGGTGGACGAATTAATAAGTGGGCAGAAATAAACATTGTCCTGCACTCTCTATCTGATTCTTATGGTGATTTCATCAAATCTCTCGGTGCCAGGCGTGAGTTTCCTCTTCATGAGTTACTCAGGGCCCTGTTGCGAGAGAAATCTGACATGATGGCATTTTAATTTCCTCCAACTTTGTCAGCTCTTGACAAGGCAGTTGCTGAAGCAAAAGAAATGCTTAAGAAGTTGAATGAAATAGATGAGGCATAAATTATCACCAGGCCATGCAAACGCAAGCGAAGTGAAGTAAATTGTCTAGTGCCTAGCACGGGTAGACAAGGTACGTCATGTGCATTTATAACGGAACATGTTTAGCATCAGTTTCTACCCATTCTTGGGTAGTGGATACTGGAGCTACGGATCATGTTTGTTATACTTTGCAGGGGTTCAGGCCGACAAGGCAGCTGATACATGACAAGATTACCATCTCAATGGGCAGCAGAGTCCGAGTCTCAGCAGTAGCCATTGGAGATTTTACTTTATGCTTTGAAAACAATTTTTTGATTTTGAGAGATGTTTTATATGTGCCGGGTTTTCAGCGGAACTTAATTTCAGTTTCCAAGTTATTTTGTGATGGATATTCAGTTATTTTTAATAGTGGAGTTTCTATCATTGGTAATAACGGTGCTATCTGTCATGGCAAACTGATTGACTCTCTCTATATCATTGATTGTATGCATAAATCATCCGTGAATGTTGCAAACTAATCCAATAATAATAATCATTTAAAGAGAAAGTTTTCTTCCGATGAGGATCAAACATATCTCTGGCACTTGAGACTGGGTCACATCAATCTAAAGAGGATTAAAAGATTAGCATGCGATGGGCTCTTGGATTCTTTTCAAGTGGTACCGCATCAAATCTGTGAGTCCTGTATAGAGGGAAAGATGACGACCAGGCCTTTTAAGGCAAGTCAGTCTCGAGCAGAGAATGTGTTGGAATTGATCCACTCTGACTTATGTGGACCAATGTCCATGCAAGCTCGTGGAGGTTATGAGTACTTCGCCAATTTCATTGACGATTACTCAAGATTCGGATATGTCTATTTGCTTCGCCATAAGTCTGAATGCTTTGAGAAATTCAAAGAGTTTAGGTTTGAGGTAGAAAAGAAACTAGGAAAGACTATCAAGACACTACGATCAGATCGTGGTGGTGAATACCTTAGTAACGAGTTCTTGCAGTACTTGTCAAACAACGGGATTACATCCCAGTGGACTTCACCAGGAATCCCTCAACAAAATGGTGTAGCAGAAAGAAGAAATAGAACTCTCTTGGAAATGTTTAGGTCGATGATGAGTTATGCAAGCTTGCTGATTTTGTTTTGGGGATAGATATGCCTTAGAGACAATGGCCTACATGCTTAACCTGGTACCTTCTAAATCAGTTCTTAAAACACCTCTGGAACTCTGGTATGGGCGAAAGCTAAGTTTGAACAGAGTGAGGGTTTGGCGTTGTCCATCATATATGCTGGCAAAGGAACCTGATAAGTTAGAAAGTAGGTGTAAGCTGATGCAGTTTGTAGGATATCCCAGGCAAACGAAAGGTGGTTATTTCTTTTGTCCTGAGAATCAGAAAGTCATTGTCAGTACCAACGCGAGATTCTTGGAGGACGAATATGTAAGAAACCACAGATCCAAGAGTAAAATTTTCCTCCACAAGCTTGAGGACAAGGAAGCAATTCCATCAGGAAAGCCCAGTGTAATGGTAAATCCAACTACAACAGGTGAGGCTATACCAACACTGCCACTAATGCAAGGTATGAGACCAACGCGTACTGTGCCAACTACTGACTCGGTTCGGATGCCTCGTCGCAGTGGGAGGGTTATCCACCAACCCAAAAGGTATATGTTCGTGGGAGAGTCTTCTGACTTGATCCTGGAAAACAGACTGGATGATACCGATCCCTGGACATATGACGAGGCGGTATATGATAAAGATGTAGACAAATGGCAGATCGCCATGGATTTGGTAATGGAATCCATTATGGCTATGGATGTATACCAGAAAACTGATTTGCCAGATGGCTGTCGAGCCATAGGGTGCAAATCGGTGTACAAAAGAAAGAAAGGAGCGAATGGTGAAATTACAGCTTTTAAAGCAAGGTTGGTGTCGAAGGGTTATAGTCAGAAAGAAGGTGTAGACTATGACGAGACCTTCTCACCGGTAGCCATGCTTAAATCCATTCGTATACTCCTAGCCATAGAAGCACATAAGGACCTAGAAATTTGGCGGATGGATGTCAAAATCGCGTTTCTAAACGGGTACCTTGAAGAAGGTAGGGACATCTATATGCAACAGCCAGAAGGTTATGTGCAGAAGGGCGAAGAACATTTGGTCTGGAAGCTAAGGAAGTCGCTTTATGGACTTAAACAAGCTTCACGGTCATGGAATCTGCGTTTTGATGAAGTGATTAAATCCTATGGATTTTCACAATGCTCAAACGAGAGTTGCATGTACCGTCTATGTGTCAGCGGAAGCGTGGTGTTCCTTGCACTTTATGTAGATGATATTCTCCTATTTGGCGACAATGTGGAAGTATTGTCGGGCATAAAGGGGTGGTTATCCGAGCAGTTTCATATGAAGGACCTTGGGGAGGCAGGATACATCCTAGGGGTAAAAGTATTGCGGGAGCGCAATAAGAGGATGCTGACCTTGTCTCAAGGATCATATGTGGATAATGTGATTGCCCGTTTCAGCATGCAAACTGCCAAGAAAGGTCTGTTACCCTTCAGACATGTCATATATCTTTCCAAAGATCAGTGTTCGGTAACACAAAGGGAGAAAGATGAAATGAGGAATGTGCCGTATGCATCGGCCGTGGGGAGCCTCATGTATGCAATGCTATGTACGAGGCCAGATATCTGCTTTGTTGTAGGCATGGTAGCGAGATACCAGTCTAACCCTGGATATGCGCATTGGACCGCGGTAAAGCACATACT
This sequence comes from Plectranthus barbatus, assembly GCA_026898455.1. Classification (NCBI taxonomy): domain Eukaryota; kingdom Viridiplantae; phylum Streptophyta; class Magnoliopsida; order Lamiales; family Lamiaceae; genus Plectranthus; species Plectranthus barbatus. Next base: position 413,798 of record JAPKLW010000039.1, on the reverse strand, counting down.
CAAATACCTGAAAAGGACTAGAGACTATTGTCTCGTCTATCAGTGTGAGGAGTTGTGCCTGTAGGTTATACTAATTCGGATTTCCAGGCAGACCGAGACGAAAAGAAGTCCACCTTTGGCTGTGTGTTTACATTGGGAGGTGGGGCCATATCATGGAGGAGTGCAAAGCAAAAGTGCATTGCGGACTCCACCATGGAAGCAGAATATGTGGCAGCTTCTGAAGCTTCGAAAGAAGCAGTATGGTTTCGAAACTTCCTTCTGGAGTTGGACGTGATTCTTAAGCTGCCCAAGACAATCACAATATATTGTGATAATTCGGGAGCTGTGGCTAATTTAAAGGAACCACGAACTCACAGAGCTACAAAACACATTGAAAGGAAGTACCATATTATACGAGAAATCGTAGCAAGGGGTGATGTGCTAGTAGAGAAGATTGATACAAGAAATAATCTAGCGGATCCATTCACAAAGGCTCTGCCTCAGAAGGTCTACGAGATGCATGTACGTAACCTTGGGCTGAGGGCAAAGCTATCCACGTAGAATGTTTGATGTAATAGCTAGATTAGTTTAAACGCGTTATACTCTGGAAAGCACCAGTATAATGCTTTGAGTATAAGTGGGAGATTGATGGATTTATATACTGAAAGCATTATGACTGGTATACTATGTACAAGGTCGATTGGTTAATATACTGGGAATCATAAATGTTGTATGTTCATCTCCTGTCTGAATTAACAAACATGTGTCTCAAACACAATTATCCTCTTATCTCGTCGATAGGGAGATCATACGGTGTGTAGAAGATCATGGAATATCGTATGGATCGTTTGACCTAGCGAGATATAAATGGTTATCACAGCTGAGACAGTTCTAGGATAAACTGTCGGTGTAGGCTGCAGCATACGCAGTAATAAGCATCTTATCTTGGATGGCTTGGTATGCTGGTGTGGGGCACACATTGATAAGGACTTAAGTCAAGATCGATTCTTTAATCTGACATTAAAAGAATCTAGATCTCTATGGCTTGATGAGATCCTAAGCCTACATGAAGGTACATAAGTATATGCAGATTGTGTATTACTTTGAGTTGCAGTGAAAGGCTCTAGTTGAGCTTGTATATCTGTATCTTGGGTAATAGCAGTTTGTGTATGACTGTATGGTACTGGAACTAGGTAACCACATCCAGTATAGGATGGTGACATTCCCTGAACAACTCAAAAGGTTCGTTATGCTAAAGTCCTGCAGGCTGATTAAGTTCAAGCATAAGTGAAAAGGTTTGAGTGGATTGATTCAGGAATATAAGATGTTAATTAATTAAATAGCTTGTCAGAGCTTAAATAAATTAACGAATGTCTGTAACCATAAATGTAGGGATATACCGAGCCCATGCAACCCATACCTCAAAACGTGGTAGCAAATAGGTAGGACAGTTTGATTCTCTGGTGGAATAAATCAATATTAATTAATTAATTAAATTCTGGGTTGAATATGAGAATTAATTAATTGATTGGCCTCATTTGCTATTTGCATTCTGGTCCCTGGTCTGGCCCATGAAACTCAAGCCCAATAGAAGTCCAGTATTTTCCTATAAATAGGCCTAAGTTCCTCAGATCTCAACACACCACAAGATCATAAGATGCACACAGCAAACCAGGTTTTGGGAGCTGTGGTGATCGACTAGATCTGAGAACGAGGAGGAAATTCTGCTTCTCAACCGGGCAAGAGATCTGATAGAGAATCTTCACCAGATTTTCAGATCAAGTTGGGATACAGATCAGAAGATCAAATCAGGAGGATTTTTCTTCTTCTCTATCTCCTTGTTTTCGAAAATATCATTATTATTTTCAAAGATTAATTTTCTCAATCTGTTAGGAAATTAAATCTTTGTGCGTGGGAAAAGATCTTGAGGAATCTCCGCACACTCGTTCTTCAGAGTTCATCAATCCAGGTATTCCGCATAAACCTTCTTATGCATAATAATATAGGAGCATGCTAAGATCATTCATAGGCATAGCAATTTATTTTTGATACTCCAACTAACGATCCTTGGCATACGGACTTCGTGATTCAGTTCACGAATCCTTTCAGACATTCCTTGAGCAGCTCAAAAGGTTCGTTATGCTAAAGTCCTGGAGGGTGATTAAGTTCAAGCATAAGTGAAAAGGTTTGAGTGGATTGACTCAGGAATATAAGATGTTAATTAATTAAATAGCTTGTCAGAGCTTAAATTAATTAACGAATGTCTGTAACCTTAAATGTGGGGATATACCGAGCCCATGCAACCCGTACCTCAAAATGTGGTAGCAAATAGGTAGGACAGTATTGATTCTTGGTGGAATGAAACAATATTAATTAGTTAATTATATTCTGGGTTGAATATGGGAATTAACTAATTGATAAGCCTTATTTGCTATTTGTATTCTGGTCCCTGGTCTGGCCCATGAAACTTAAGCCCAATAGAAGTCCAGTATTTTCCTATAAATAGGCCTTAGTTCCAAAGATCTCAACACACCACAAGATCATAAGTTGCACACAGCAAACCAGATTTTGGGAGATGTGGTGATCGACTATATTTGAGAAACGAGGAGGAAATTCTGCTTCTCAACCAGGCAAGGAATCTGAAGGGAATCTTCACCAGATATTCATATTGAGTTGGGATACAGATCAGAAGATCAGATCAGGAGGATTTTCTTTCTTCTCACTCTCTTTGTTTTTCGAAAATAATTATTTATTTTCATAAGATTTAATTCCTCAATATGTTAGGGATTAAATCTTTGTGCGTGGGAAAGGATCAATAGGAATCTTCGCGCACTCGTTCTTCAGGGTTTCGCAATCCAGGTAATCCGCATAAACCTCCTTATGCATATTCAATTGGAGCATGCTAGGATTAATCATAGGCATAGCAATTTATTTTTGATATTGCAATTAACGATCCTTGATAAACGGACTTCGTGATTCAGTTCACGAATCCCTTCAGGTCACCACTCAGCCAACCGGATTGCCTTCAAGATGTGGGTGGATTACAGGCTGGGATCGTTGCCAGCAGACCGACAACATCTCGCAGCGGGATGAGATGCCACCAACCCCGGTGATAGAAATTGAAATATCTTACATCTGGGGAATCGATTTCATGGGACCCTTTCCACCATCCCGTGGTTTCTCTTATATTTTGCTAGCAGTGGACTACGTGTCGTGGTGGGTGGAAGCCATCCCGATGACCACGAATGATTCCAAGGTCGTCACCAACTTCCTGCAAAAGCTGGTAACAAGGTTTGGGATGCCTAGAGCTCTGGTAAGCGATGTGGGGTCTCACTTCTGCAACAAGTTATTAGCTTCCCTACACACATGATATGGAGTCAAGCACCGAGTCACTACATCATATCATCCTCAAGAGAATGGTCTGACTGAGCTATCCAATCGAGAGATTAAGCTGATTATGGAGAAGACGATTAAACAAAAAAAAGGATTGGGTTGTGAATCTTGATGATGCATTATAGGCATATCGCACATCCTACAAGACGCCCATTGGGACATCCCCTTATCAGCTGGAGTTTGGGAAGTCATGTAACCTTTCCGTTGAGATGGAGCATAAGGCAAGGAGAGCCATAAACGAGCTTAACTTGGAATGGAAGCTACAGCTGCTGATCGAGTCATGGCACTGAATGAGCTTGAGGATTTTTGGGATGAGGCATACGAGAACAATGTCATCTACAAGAAGCGCGGTAAGAGATTTCATGACAAAGGAAACCGCCAGCACATCTTCAACTTCGGCGACAAAGTCCTCCTCTTCAACTCCCACCTTCGTTTCATGCCTGTGGTCTGCCAATTTACAAATGGCGTGGTAGAATTGGCCGAACAAGATGACCCGATTTTCAAAGTTAATGGGCAAAGGCTGAAACCGTACTACACACCACTTCAAATTGTTGTCGTAGAGGTCTACTACTTAGACTGCCCATGAGTTCAGGTATCGTCGACCTAGCGACGTAAAACCAAGCTCTTGTTGGGAGGTAACCCCACAATTTAATTGCTTTCAATATCTTTCCTTATTTTTGTTTGAGTTTTCGAATTTTAATTTCTAGTTGAACATAGAATTATTAAGTGTCGCCTTAAACTTTTTTTGTCGTACAAGTTTTAGTTCAATTGGGGTGAATTACTGTCGACTTCAACCGACGCAAGCCCGCGTCGATCGAAGTCGACAAATCAGGAGCGGGTGCATTTTTTGCTCGTCTTCAATCGACTCAAACCTGCGTCGGTTGAAGTCGAGGATGCACGGGCGGGTTGGGCAGGTATCTTTTTAAATTTTAAAAACCCTCCCCCTCCCTCATTTCACACACGACACAAAACACTCCCAAACTCAAAAACCCTCCATCCCTTCACATTCAAGCGCCGATTCTACACAACATATGACTTTTAATCACTTCCTCTTTCAAATTTAACATGGTTTTTGTCTTTTGTTCTTGATTTGGAGTATTTTGAACCATTGAAATTGTGAATTTAACTTGGTTGCTCCTGGGGTCTAAATTCGATTTCCATGCTTCAATTCGATATGGGCTAGATGTTTAGTCGATATAAATGCTTGTTTTGTCTCGATTTCAAACTTAATTTAGTAGGATTTTTGAAATTGGTGATGTTCCTCTTTTCTTTGTGATTTTGATTTTTGGCCAAATTGAAAAACCTTTGATTTGGGGAAGTTCATGTTGAAATCTTGCTAATTTTAGGAATGAATTGCTCGTCTGTTTGTTCAATTTCTAATGGGTATGTGCTAAATGTAGGGAATTTTTTATTTTTGTTGGGAATTTTTGGTGTTTTGCCTTGTGAATGTGAGGGATGGTGTTGTTTACTTTGCCCTGATTTTTGCATCATTATTGCAGCACTAAGATGGCCGGACGACCAACATTCCGCTCAAACGCCGAAGTGATGGCCTACAACCGATTCCTCCAGGCCGACATTCGCCAATCTCGATACCCATGCCCCAACACAATAGCAACGCTCGGTATTGGTGTCGATGTAGAGGCTCTCCTCCGGCGGATCTGGTGGATGAAATGGATGACGGGTCAGTGGGCCACATACCTCATCCTTGTTCCAGAATTCTACGCCACTCTCAAGGTGACAAAGACATCCCAGCAAGTGGAGCCACTCTCCATTCAATTTCAGTTGGGCGGTCAGAGGCACACCTTGACAATGAACCAGCTCGATCAGATTCTGGGGTGCCCAGTTGGAGGCTATTTCTGCTTTCCGGATGAGTTCTACCCGACGACCTTCTGGAGACAGATTGCTTCTGAGGTGGAGGATACTGGGGATCTTGATTCAGTGGCTCTCAAAGACTCTTTTGTCGACAATCCTGTCTTCCGCTACATTCTGTGGTGCCTTGGACTCTCCCTCACCGGCAGAAATGAGAGTGGCAAGGTGCGCTTCCAGGAGCTCCTGGTGCTCTGGGGGATGCTCACTCGGACAAAGGTGAGCATGGCCAGACTTGTGATGGACAATTGGGAGAGGCAGGTGAAGGCCAAGACCAGTACCGTGTGGTATGGGGGAATGATCACCCCTATCGTCGATGCTCTTGGGATTCCGACAGTGGACTTGGAGGCTTGTCCACCCCCCCATGGGCTTGGATATTCCCCAACTCATCCAGATGCAGTCTTTTACTCGTAACCCACTTGGCGGATGGTTTTGGAAACTTTGGAATGGGGACTTCTTCCACCTACCACAGCTTGCGCTGATACATGTCACGGACTATGAGTCTCGTGACAATTAGTTCATGTCGACCGATGCCCTCATGGAGCACACGATGGGGCGAAGTGAGCCTACTTACCGCCTTAGGCATCGGCATCGCTGATTGATGGCCAATCAATCCATCTTGACTCCCGAGCAAGAGCGCGAGGAGGAGCAGCGACTTCTCCATCGACAGATCGTGCACGCAACGGAAGACGTCCCCGAGGATCAGGGAGCGAGGAACTTTTCTAGAGAGGGATCGAGTTCATCGCAGCTTGATTGGACTCAGTTTGCAGCATTCATGCAACAGCAACAGCAGTTGGCTGCACAGCAGTGGGCTTTCCAGAAGCAGCAGACATTGTTCATGGATCAGCAGTGCACTTCCTTCGAGGAGATCTGCACATCCTTCGAGGAAGAGCGAGCAGTCAGCGCCACCCATCGTGTGTCTGTGTAAATGCGCAACTACAACACATGATCGGGAGGATGGATGACATCCATCTCTACATTCATCCTGTGCTCGCCTACCACCGGCAGAGGAGATGGAGAGAGAAGGATTACACTGGTCCGTCCTGATGGATTTATATACTGAAAGCATTATGATTGGTATATTATGTACAAGGTTGATTGGTTAATATACTAGAAAACATAAATGTTGTATGTTCATCTCCTGTCTGAATTAACAAGCATGTGTCGCAAACACAATTATCCTCTTATCTCGTCGATAGGGAGATCATACGTTGTGTAGTAGATCACGGAAGATCGTATGGATCGTTTGACCTAGCGAGATATAAATGGTTATCACAGTTGAGACAGTTCCAGGATAAACTGTCGATGTAGGCTGCAGCATACACGGTAATAAGCATCTTATCTTCGATGGCTTGATATGCTGGTGTGGGGCACACATTGATAAGGACCTAAGTCGAGATCGATTCTTTTATCTGATATTAAAAGAATCTAGATCTCAATGGCTTGATGAGATCCTAAGCCTATATGACAGTTCAGAAGTATATGCAGATTGTGTATTACTTTTTGAGTTGCAGGGAAAGGCTCTGGTTGAGCTTGTATATCTGTATCTTGGATAATAGCAAATTGTGTATGACTGTCTAGTACTAGAACTAGGTAACCACATCCAATATAGGATGGTGACATTGCCTGAGCAACTCAAAAGGTTCGTTATGCTAAAGTCCTGCAGGCTGATTAAGTTCAAGCATAAGTGAAAAGATTTGATTGGATCTGATAAATGAGGAGGAAATTCTGCTTCTCAACCGGACAAGGAATCTGAAGGAATCTTCACCAGATATTCAGATTGAGTTGGGATACAGATCAGAAGATCAGATAAGGAGGATCTTCTTTCTTGTCTCCCTGTTCTATTTCGAAAATATTAATATATTTTTTATCAGATTTAAGTCCTTTTATCTGTTAGGGAATTAATCTTTGTGCGTAGGAAAAAGATCAAGTGGAATCTCCGCGCACTCGTTCTTTAGGGTTTCGCAATCTATGCATTCCGCATAAACCTTCTTTATGCATAATCAATACGAGAATGCTAGGAATAATCATAGGCATAGCAATTTATTTTTGATATTCCAATTAACGATCAGGGCAAACGGACTTCGTGATTTAGTTCGCGACTCCCTTCAATTGGTATGAGAGCCAGGTTCATTAATTGGCTCTATTGGAAAAATAATATTGCCTATGATTTGCATGATTATTATTATTGATTGAATGCTATGAATGGTTTTTGGATTGTATGATTACGTTTTTCATCCTCGTGGTTCTCGGGTTAATCCGCCCCTTTATAAGGATTAGTTTTTCACCCACGAGATAAATTTGTGGTTAGATTTAGATTTTTAAATTGTAATTAGGTTTATTCAATGTAATATTTTATTTTAAAAATTAAATCTGTAAAACGGAGAACGAAGAACACGAAGAACACGAAGAACAAAGAATACGAAGAACGAAGGATCGTGCGATGCATCGCGGCGGGGCACGACGACACTGGCATGAGGGACGTGCACGGCGGTCGTGGAGCCGCAGAGGCACGCCGGTGGTGCACGCAGTGCACGGCCGAGCAGGCCGCAGCAAGCACAGCAGCGCGCGGCGGAACCCTAGGTTCCGTGCTGCCGCGCGCAGCAGGCAGTAGCCCGCTCCAGGCATGCCCGTGGAGGTGTGGCACGATCACAGACGGTAGCAGCGAGGGCTAGGGAGGCGCGGAAGGTGCAGGACGGCGGTCAGGAGCAGGCGGCAGCGTGCGCAAGTGCGGCGAAACCCTAGAGTTTTGCACGCGCACGTCGCGCGCTGGTCCTACGACGGTGCCGGTGTCCTCTCCAGCTTGTCGGTCGACGATGGTGGTGGTGATACGCGGCGCGGCTCGTGGAGTGGGGGTGGTGCGACGAGGGTGGTTCACGCACGCGGGGGCAATGCAAACCCTACGGTTTGCGTATTGTACGTGCGTTTCTAGCGCCGCACTCCCTATGCATTTTCCGGCGAGTCGTGGTGGCTGATGGTTGAGAAAATGGTGCACGGCGGTTTGGGCAACGGTCGGGGCAAGCCGGGGTGGCGACATGCATAATAGGCGACGGCTAGAGTTCTCGCGGGCTATTGGGCTTGCAATGTATGCCTAGGCCTGCGATTTGGTTAACTGGCCCAGTTGTTTAATTTTCTGATAAATCAAATCTTGGAGGCTAAGATTCAGAAAATAAAATCAGATCATAGTCCAAGTAGTGGGAGCCCAGTCGAAGATCTGTAACAATAATTCCAACGTGTAATAGTTAGAATTATTATTATTATTTTTTAGTTAGAATTATTATTATTATTATTATTATTACAAAAGTATATGCAGATTGTGTATTACTTTGAGTTGCAGTGAAAGGCTCTGGTTGAGCTTGTATATCTGTATCTTGGGTAATAGCAGTTTGTGTATGACTGTCTGGTACTAGAACTAGGTAACCACATCCAGTATAGGATGGTGACATTCCCTGAGCAGCTCAAAAGGTTCGTTATGCTAAAGTCCTGTAGGTTGATTAAGTTCAAGCATAAGTGAAAAGGTTTTAGTGCATTGACTCAGGAATATAAGATGCTAATTAATTAAATAGCTTGTCAGAGCTTAAATTAAATAACGAATGTCTGTAACCTTAAATGTGGGGATATTCCGAACCCATTCAACCCGTTCCTCAAAACATGGTAGCAAATAGGTTTGACAGTATTGATTCTCTGGTGGAATGAATCAATATTAATTAATTAATTATATTCTGGGTTGAATATGGGAATTAATTAATTGATAGGCCTTATGTGCTATTTGCATTCTTGTCCATGGTCTGGCACATGAAACTCTGGCCCAATAGAAGTCCAGTATTTTCCTATAAATAGGCCTTAGTTCCTCAAATCTCCATACACCACAAGATCATAAATTGCACACAGCAAACCAGAATTTGGGAGTTGTGGTGATCGACTAGATCTGAGAAATGAGGAGGAAATTCTTCTTCTCAACCGGGCAAGGAATCTGAAGGGAATCTTCACCAAATATTCAGATTGAGTTGGAATACAGATTAGAAAATCAGATCAGGAGGATCTTCTTTCTTATTTCCCTCTTCTGTTTCGAAAATATTAATGTATTTTTTATCAGATTTAATTCCTTTTATCTGTTAGGGAATTAATCTTTGTGCGTGGGAAAAAAATCAAGAGGAATCTCCGCGCACTCATTCTTCAGGGTTTCACAATCCAGGTATTCCGCATAAACCTTCTTTATGCATAATCAATAGTAGCATGCTAGGAATAATCATAGGCATAGCAATTTATTTTTTATATTCCAATTAATGATTCGGGAAAATGGACTTCGTGATTCAGTTCTCGAATCCCTTCACGTTCGACCAATCCCGATGTATCATTTTTCTTTTTCATGTCTAACTTGCAAACTTCTTCACTCCTCCGAGTGAAATAAGTTTGGGGGGATGAGGACACGAAAAAGGAAAATTTTTTATTCGCTCTATTTTATTTTTGTTACTTTTGCATATTAGCTAGGTTTTAGTAATTGTTGCATATAGAATTTAGAATTATCCTTGTTCTTTTGTTTCAATGTGAACAATTGCTCTCTGCAAGGCATTTCAATCAAACCAGTATTTTGAATTCTTGATTTATGGTACTAGTTCTGATCTGTGGAGTCTAGACAACCGTTTTAGGGGAGCTTTGAACATACGACAGTCCGAACGAATTCATTATGTTGGTTTGAAAGTTAACTTGAATGAGAATTGTTGATTCGTAATTGATCATTTCGTGGATTTTGATTGATTATCTGTGTGATAGAGCAGTCAATGATAGGAGTTGATTACTTGAGAAATTGATCTTTGAAGCATTAATTGTGCATGATAGACTGAGTTTGAATTGGATGATTGTGAAGATAAGCAAATTTGAACCTTGTGTGAGAGTTTGAGCCTGATTTTTTCGTTTAATGTGGGACAAAGTTTTTAGCAACAAACTTCTAGAATTTGACAGGTTTCTCTCTCAAGATTGCATTAGGCGTAGTTTTAGGGGAAAATGATCGTAGGCACGTTCTTTCATAGCCTATTATCCATACACTAACCCTCAATATCCACTTGTAGCCTATTTTGAGCCTTGAATTTTTTTTGTCGTTAAAATGGGTAATGAATGGAAGGAGTGTTGGAATTGTATACATAAAAGAATTATGATTCGTATATTAGGAAACGTTATGTTTGATATACTGGTAATCATTATTGACTCGCAATAAACAACTCCTGTCTGAATTAACAATCATACGATGCGAACAAACACATCCAATTATCTCATCGATAGGGAGATCATACGGTGTGTAAGAGATCACAGAAGATCGTATAGATCGTTCGACCTAGCGAGATATAAACAGTTATCACAGCTGAGACGGTTTCTGGTTTGGCTGTCTCGATTTGGTTTAGGCTGCGACACACAAGTCCATAAGTGGTTTATCTTGACTGCTTTGTGTGACCGGTACATCTCAATGTATTGATAGGATCAATAGTGAGATGAACCAATCTACATCACATATAAATGAGTAAAGATCTCGGTAACTTGGTCGTATCTAAAGTCTATTGAAAGCTGAGGGGCACACATGGGTTGACTGTCACTTTGACTTGCTATGGTGGAGAGTCTTACATGTACTCGTATATCTGCATCTTGGGTGATGGCAGCTTGTGTGGGGTTTCCTCAGGCTGGATTTAGATAACCATATCCGTTTCAGGATGGTGACATTCCCTGGGAAGCTCACGAGGTACGTTATGCTAAGTCATGCAGGCTGAATCATTGATTCAAGCATAAGCGATAAGGGTTGAGTGGTACTACTCAGGAATAATAAGAGATTAACTAATTACAGCTAATTGTCATACGCTGAATTAATTAATTAATGTCTGAAACCTTAAATATGGGGATTAACCAAGTAAATGCAACTCGGTCCTAATAACGTGGTACTAAGGGGGTAGGTCGGCATTAATTCTCTGGTGGTATGAATTAATGTTTATTAATTAATTATGTTCTGGGTTGAACATGGAATTAATTAATAGAAGGCCCACTTTATTATTTGCATTTGATCCCTGGTCTGGCCCAACATTGCTCAGAGCCCATTAGGGTTTATTAAACCCTAATAGCCCATTCTCCAGATCTATATTAATAGATAAATCTCGCATTTTCCCACATAAGTTTGAAGTTTCAAAACGGAAACCCTAGAGAGATTGAGAGAGAGTGGGCGGCTGTAGATCCCATAGCGTATCCTCACTAGATCTCTGGATCGAGCAAGGGAACAAATCTGAAGATCATATCTGTAGGAACACCATTGCTTTGATGGACTCCAAATCCATATCTACACCATCATCATTGCCATCATCGATCTAGATCTATAGATCAGTCGTTGGAGTATCAGGTATTCTTTTGAATCTATTAATTAAATTAAATAGGAGCATGCATAGGGCATTTACTGTTTGTCATGTTATTTATTTTGATATCCATAAGTCGAATCCGGAGTTAAAATAAATGGCAATTCGTGTCGCCTATTGCAGACTCAGTTCCTACAATTGGTATCAGAGCGAGGTTCGTATTTTATGGCTCTGTCGGAAAATAAATTCTGACATTCAGCTTATGCATGTTATTTAATTTATTGTGGATGGATTTATAATTGTTGTGGATGTTTTTGTTCTCGTGGCCTTCTCATTTTTTGTTTTTGTTTACACCACGAGAAAATCCATGGTTAGATTGATAGGGAAAAATCTGTAATAGATCTAGATCTATTTCTTTGTATTTTTATTTCAATTTGTAAAAATATTCAAAGACCAAGTTGAGATGGAGAACAAGTCTTCCCAGCAATCAGTCAACCACCAGCAGCCACTCACCGGCGACCGATGACCGGCAGAGGACGGCGGAGCACGTGCAGGACGGCGGCAGCGGAACCCTATTCGCGAGGGTGGCGGCCGCGCGCAGCAGTCCTGTGCTGCGTGTGGCTGGGCCGCGCCCTCGCCGGCTCTGCAACCCGGCTCTCCTCTCGCTCTCTCTCAGTCGCTTCTCATGGATACGATGGTGGTGGCATCGGACGGCAGAGCCGCGCGCAGGAGGCGCACGTCGGTTTGCAGCAGTAGCGAACAGCAACTCGCTCTTCTCTCTCGCGACTGCAACAGGCTCAGGCATCGCCGGTGACCCTCCTCATGGCCGGCGACGTCGCGCGAGGATGGTGGCTGGCATGGGTGTTGCGGCTGCGGCGGTCAGAGGCGGCGGCGGCGGCTGCAAAGGTGGGTGGCGGCTAGGGTTTCAAACAAACCCTAGGGTTTGTGCAGCTGGGCCTGTTTTCGGGCTCCCCAGCCCGGAGGCAGCCTGGTTGAGCTGTGAACCCTAGTTCTGGCCCACTGTGCAGCCCAGTTTGCAGTTTTTCAATGGGAGCCCTATTCTGAAGATCTGTATTTTTTTAAGCCTTGTAATAGATAGGTTTTAAGTTGTAATCGCGTAAGAGGGGCCACGAGAAATTTTATTTGTTTATTTAATTTTTTTCTCGTATGATGTGATTTATTATGTGTGCACTAGTAAATAACAGGAAAGCATGCTACTGCTTTTATTATTTAATTTTAAAGCATGTTGTAGATAATAGGGAAGCATGTTAATGCTTTATTATTTACTGTTCAAAGCATGCTGTATGTGACTTATTTTATGTATTAAATTATGTCTATAAATTTCGGTACCATGTTGGAAAATATGATGGAATTTTAGACGTGACATAATTTATGGATCATAAAATAATCTGTGCGCATAAGAAACTTTTGAAAGAAAAAGACTAAGCAAGATTTTTTAATTAAAATCAACAAGACCTCCACAATGCGGTCTCTTATTAGAAGTGGGCAGTGAAGTGAGTAGACGTCTACACGAGCGTAGCCTGCTTGCTTTATTTGTTCATAAGTTCTAATAGATGAGATTTCTAAATAAAACATTTAAACATGTGAGAAGTGGACAGTGAAGTGAGTAGACGTCTACACGACCGTAGCCTGCTTATTTTATTTGTCCATAAGTTCTCTAGGATTGTTTTAAATGAGATAACAAAGGTTGTAAGAGGCATGCATCAAGGGTCTAGTACGTATGACAAATCATCCTTTTAACTTCCGGAGTTAGAATTGTGGTCAAATGCTTAAATGTTGCCTGAGTACTAACTCATGAATGATGTCCCTGCTCAGATAGGTTGAACATGGTCTTAGTTTTATCTCCGATTATTAATTTCATTTGCCAGCGAATACCTGGCATGGATAGAAATTAAAGACTAGAACTTCAAAGAGCAGTCTGGTTAGGTGGTCTGCTGTAAACGTCTACGAAAGGAGCTTGAAGTAGATGCACCTAGGCAATTGGGGGAAACAATTGTATTGGTTTATCAAAAGGTTACAATGCATTTTTGTTTCAATGTTCTGCATGTATGTACTTACTTTTATCAATTATTGTTTTCAGATATGTCTATGAATAATGTCATAAATATCTTGGCACAAAATCAATTAACTGGTCCGAATTTTCGGGAATGGAAGCGCAACTTGGATTATATCCTAGTTGCAGAGGAACATCAATATGTTCTTAACACTCCGTGTCCAGCTGTCCCTACTGCTGAGTCAACTGATGTGGAGCGGAACCTCTATGACAAGTGGGTCAAGTATAATAATGTAGTCAAGTGCTACATGATAACCACTATGTCTAAGGTGCTCCAGCAACAACATCATGTTGGGATTGTATACTTAAAGCATATATGATTAAGTGTTTTGTACAATGGTCTTCATATATGTTGCTACAACAATGCTCGTTGTCTGATGAAACAAACATACGACGAACTATAATATCCTATTATCTCGCCTATAGGGATGACCATATGGTGTGTAGGAGATCACAGAGGATCATATGAGTCATTTGACCTAGCGAGATATAAACAGTATCACAGCTGAGATAGTCCCTGGATAGGCTGTCGGTCTAAGCTGCGGCACATTGGTTCATAAGTGGGCTTATCCTAGCTACTTGATGTGTCGGTACATGCTGATGTATTGATGGGATCAACAATGGGATGTGCCATTCTCATTGACATATGAATGAGCCAGATCCCTAACATACTTCCTATGATCTTAAACCTAACTGAAGGATAAGGGGCACACACAGATTGACCACACTTTGATTTACTAGAGTGGCGAGTATTACATGTACTCTAATACTTGTATTTTGGGTGTTGGCAATTTGTGTGTGGCCTGCTTAGGCAGGACGTTTAGGTAAGCATATCCATTTCAGGATGGTGACATTCCCTGAGCAGCTCACAAGGTTCATTATGCTAAACCCTGCAGGTTGAATTATTTAATTCAAGCATAAGTGAAAAGGAGTGAGTGGTAATACTCAGGAAATAAGAGATTAATTAATTATGGCTGATTGTCATAAGCCAAATTAATTAATGAATGTCTAAAACCTTAAATATGTGGATCATGTTAGTTTGGTGCAACCCGTTCCTAATAACGTCGTAATAAAGGGGCGAGTCAGCATTGTTACCGTGGTGAATGTTAAAACAATGTTTTATTAATTAATTATGTTCTGGGTTGAACAAGAAAGGAATAATTAATAAAGAGGGCCCACTTTATTATTTGCATCTGGTCCCTGGTCTGGCCCATGAACTGCTCAAGCCCATCAGGGTTAGGGTTTCTCAAAACCCTAACACTATATAAAGGCCTTCTCTCTATCAAATCAAGTTAGACTTTTCAGTATATTGAAAATATAGAGAGAGACGGTGGCGGCGATCCGGAAGGGAGGAACTGATCGATTCCTCCAGATCTCGGATACAACTTGGTAGATAATCCTCACCAGATTTCCAAGGAGCAACAGAACATATCAGAAGATCAGATCTGTAGGAACAACCATCCATCGCCGGTGTTTTATCTCAGATCTAAGGTTTTTCATCGTTATTGGCTCTGATCTAGATCTGTAGATCAAATGGTGAAATCAGGTATTCTCTAAATCCATCCTCTGCAATTAATTTTGTAGGAGCATGCATAGGATCGCATGATTTATTTGATTGAAATTTGTTCTTGATATCCTAAGAATGATCCTTGGCAAGAAATTAATAATGGCAACTCGTGTTGTCCATCGTAGACTCAAACCCTAAACATCAGCACTATGACAAAGCAGCTGAGATTATGGACAGTCTCACAGTTACTTATGGGGAATCGAATAGAGCTGTCAGATTTAAACTCATGAGGAAAATCGTGAGTTGTAAAATGACTGATGGTAGCTCAGTGAGGGAGCACTTTGTTTCCATGACTCATCTCATGGATGAACTGACGTTTCATGGAGGAGGTATTGACGGGGAAGCCTAGGTCGATATCATACTCAACTCACTTCCAAAGTTTTTTGAGAACTTTAGGCTGAATGTTGTTATGAGTAAAAAGGAGTACACTCTTAATGAGTTACTTAGTGATCTCATGGCAGCTGAATCAGTCATCCAACCTGAAAAGGAAGTCTTGGTTTCTTCCGGTAGTCGCTCTGCTTCATCGAAAGGTGCTAAAGGGGTGATTGGAAAGAAATTCAAGAAGACAACCTTTGGAAGCAAAAGTTCTGGGAAAAAGAAGACTATGACATCGGGGAAGAAGGGCAAGTGTTTCCGTTGTGGCAAAACTGGTCACTGGAAGCAGGATTGTCTGACCAAGCGGGTTGGACAAGGTACGTCATTAGCATTTGTAACGAAAACATGTTTAGTATCTGTTTCTACCCATTCGTGGGCAGTGGATACTGGAGCTACTGATCATGTTTGTTACACTTTACAGGGATTCAGGCCGACAAGGCAGCCGAATGATGACGAGGTGACGATCTCCATGGGTAATGTTGCTCGTGTGTCTGCAGTAGCAGTTGGAGATGTTACATTATGCTTTCAAGACAATGTTTTTATTTTATGAGTAATGACTATAAGTCTGAATGCTTTGAGAAATTCAAAGAATTCAAGGCGGAAGTAGAGAAGAAGTTAAACAAGACCATTAAGTCATTACGATCTGATCGTGGTTATGAGTATCTCAATGACGAGTTCTTGCAGTTTTTATCAGAGCATGGGATTACATCCCAATGGACCGCACCAGGCACTCCTCATCAGAATGGTGTGGCAGAAAGAAGAAATAGGACTCTTCTTGAAATGTTTAGATCAATGATGAGTTATGCGAACTTGCCTGTTTCGTTTTTGGGCGGCGCGTTACTAACAGCGGCGTATCTGCTGAACCTGGTACCTTCTAAGTCAGTTCCTAAAACACCCTCGGAACTCTGGCATGGGGGAAAGCCCAGTGTGTCAAAGATAAGAGTGTAGGGCTGTCCGGCATATATTTTGTCGAAGGAACCTGATAAGTTAGAAGGTAGGTCCAAGCTAATGCTGTTTGTGGGATACCGCAGAGAAACGAAAGGTGGCTTTTTCTACTGTCCTGAGGATCAGAAGATCGTTGTTATCACCAATGCAAGATTCTTGGAGGACGAGTTTTTGAAAAACCACAAATCCAAAAGTGATATCATTCTCCAAGAAATTGGAGATGATGATGCGCTTTCATTGGGAAAACCCCATGTCAGATTGAGTGTACCTCTCGAAGGTATGGAATCAATTGCACGGTCGCTAGTGCAAGGATTTGATCCACAAGTAACTGCACCAACTCCTGATGCAGTACCAGTGCTCCGTCGTAGTGGGAGGGTACCTCACCAACCCGAGTGGTATATGTTCGTGGGAGAGTCTTCGGACTTGATCCCGAAAGACGGACTAGATGATACCGACCCATGGACATACGACGAAGCAGTAAATGACAAAGATGCGGAAAAATGGCATAAAGCCATGGATTCAGAAATTGAATCAATTACCTCTATGGATGTATACCAGAAGTCTGCACTACCAGATGGCTTTCGGGCCATAGGTTGCAAATGGGTGTACAAACAAAAGAAAGGTTCAAAAGGAGAAATAACGGCTTTTAAAGCCAGGTTGGTGGCAAAGTGTTATAGTCAAAAGGAGGGCATTGACTATGACGAGACCTTCTCACCAGTAGCCATGCTCAAATCCATTCGAATTCTTCTATCCATAGCAGCACATATGGACCTAGAAATCTGGCAGATGGATGTCAAAACCGTATTTTTAACGGGTAAGTTGAGGAAGGTCGTGACATCTATATGCAACAGCCAGAGGGTTATGTGAAGGATGGTGAAGAGCATCTTGTCTGGAAGCTAAAGAAGTCCCTTGTATGGACTTAAACAAGCTTCACGGTCATGGAACAAACATTTCGATGATGAGATTAAATCCTATGGATTTTCACAGTGCGAAACCAATAAGTTGTGTGTACTGATTATACGTCAGCAGAAGTGTGGTATTCCTTGCACTTCTATTCGGCAACGACTTGAAGGTGTTGTCAGACATAAAGAGATGGTTATCCGAACAGTTTCAAATGAAGGACCTAGGAGACGCTGGATACATCCTTGGGATTAAAGTCTTGCGTGATCGCAAGAAGAGGATGTTAAGCTTGTCTCAGGTCGCTTATACTGATACTGTGATTGCCCGTTTTAGCATGAAAAATGGCAAGAAAGGATTTGGATTTCCAGGCGGATGAGGATGAGAAGAGATCGACATCGGGCTCTGTGTTCACCTTGGGAGGTGGAGTAGTATCATGGAGGAGTGCGAGACAGAAACGTATCGTGGACTCCACCATGGAAGCTGAGTATGTGGCAGCTTCAGAGGCTTCTATAGAAGCAATATGGCTCCGGAACTACCTCCAAGAGTTAGATATTGTTCTGAGTTTGCTGAAGACTATCACGGTATATTGTGGTAATGCTGGTGCAGTAGCAAACTCTAAGGAACCAAGAACTCACAAGGTGTCTAAACACATAGAGAGAAAGTACCACATCATACGAGAAATCGTAGCGAGGGGCGATGTGCTAATAGATAAGATAAACATTAAGGATAATCTAGCAGATCTATTTACAAAGGGCTTACCTCAGAAGGCATACGAAGGTCATGTTCGTAGCCTAGGGCTGAGGTAGATGCCGGCCACCTGGTGACCAAATGTAATAGCTAGAATAGAATAGACACATGTTATACTCTGGAAAGTAATGGTATAATGCTTTTAGGATAAGTGGGAGATTGTTGGAATTGTGTACATAAAAGCATTATGATTTGTATATTAGGAAACGTTATGTTTGATATACTGGTAATCTTTAATGACTCGCAATAAACAACCCCTGTCTGAATTAACAATCATACAATGCGAACAAACACAACCAGTTATTCTCGTCAATAGGGAGATCATACGGTGTGTAAGAGATCACAGAATATCGTATAGATCGTTCGACCTAGCAAGATATAAACAGTTATCACAGC
>JAPKLW010000039.1:282620-388978 GCA_026898455.1 Plectranthus barbatus | reverse complement strand
ATTAAAATAAATGAATATTTATTTTGTCATTAAAATATTATTAATAAAAAAATTTATTAGTTTTAAATAAATATTTTTGAAATAAATGAATATTTATTTTTATTGATAAAAAAATAATTGTATTGTTTTCATTTTTTAACTTATAATTTTATTTTGAATAGTATTTTTCATGAATAAATAAATCTATATATATAATATTTTAATTAAAAAATAAAAAAAAAATTTAAAGAAAAAAGCATATAAAAATAAAAATACATTAATAAAAATTTAAAATATATTGGAAAATTAAATTATTACTAAAAGTATTATTTAAAAAAATGTCACTTCAATGTAGTATGGCCCTAATGTCGCGCCATAAGGCAATAATTCAACGTCTCGTGCACTTAACAGTTGAACACGATTAAAGATAAAACTTATAGATATAAAAAATCTAAATATACTTTTTCCTTAATTTGCCAAAGATGAGAATATGTTTCCCTATTTTTCCATTTCAAAAAATGCAAATTTAGACACGAATTGTAACACAACTAATTTAGCACAATCCATTTGCATCATGTGGTCCTTGAATTAATAAATTTAACCCCTAAGTCTACTTAGAAGTCAAGGATACAGGTACGAGCAGTGGCGAATTTAGGAAATTAGAATTGGGGGTACAAATATATAAATAAAATTAAAAAAACATAAATAAATTTTTTATATATAAAAATAGATTTACACGCACGCGATACGCAAACTGAATATATATGTCTTATTTTATAATATCAAAATAACATTAACAAAATTATAAATTTTTGTATTCTTAGTAATTATTTTTAAATATATTTTCATTTTTATTCATTAATAACATATATTAATATATAGTAATATAAATTATTTTATATACTGTATGTCCAACTAGGTATATAAATTTTAAAAACTAAAAATAAATAGATTAATAATAGCTTCCAAAAATAGGATTTTTTTTTCCACAAAATTATCACATTATTACAAATTGGTGAGATATAATTTATTATTAATTTAAACAAAACATTAAAAATGTTATTTTTTGTGTTTTATTATTGTTTATTACATATCTATAATCTAATAGAAGAAACAGTAAATAAAATTGATATTTTTTGAAGAAAAAGATACAAAATTAATGTAATTATATGGAATGCTTTGTTTCAGTATATTAATGAATTTGAAAAATATAGTTATAAAATAAAATAAATTAAGAATTTATTATATAAAGATATATATAAATAATTTTGAAATATCGAATAATAATAATAATAATAATAATAATAATACATATGTAGTAAAAAAAATTAATTTTGGGGTACAATTGTACCCTATTATAAAACATAGATCCGCTCTGGGTACGAGCTTATAGAACAGATCTGTTCAAGTAAGGTGGTTAAATTTAACTCTTAAGTATAATAGATAGAGGTAAGTATATAGCATAAGAAGTGTGGATTTTAACCCCTAATTTTCTAACTCACATATGAAAATGTGGATTTTTTTCTCCCTTTTTTCACAATGGAAATGTGGGTTCTACTTATTTATTGTTTTTTTTAATATATAACTACAATATTTAAGTGATATTTTGTGCAAGTGCGGATCAAAATCATTTGGTAGTTGGGTAAATTAAATTGTGTCATGTACTATCCCATTTATTCCTATGCATATCAACCCCTTCTCTATTCGAGACTATTGAATTATAAATCATTTTCTTGGTTAATTAATACATTGATCATGATACAGACGTATATCTAACAAATATTCAATCATGCATCTAGAAGATACCAAGAAATATCTATATATGTGTACATAAATCCCTTGAATCATGCAAAGTGGTTCCCAAACACATGACATTATCAAACCTATAATATCTGTGGTTTTCTGCAGCGATCAAAAGCTAATGCAAAAGTTGAAGGCAGCTCCTAATCAAATATTCGTAATAGCTAAATTTTTTTTGGGTCGATCTGGGTTCATTAATTTAATTAATATTACAATTTCAACATATATTATTCATTGAATACATTTCTTACAAAAATTATTTTAAACTCATTGTGGAGTTGGCCGACTCCACTGATCTCACTTTAGAACTTCCCTTGCCATGTCCCTAATGCAAGTGATACAAGATTTTTTGGCTATAATTTTCTCTAAAATATTATATTAATCTTCTCTAAATAATCTTAATGTTTGTTCTTTTTTGGAATTGTGTATACTAAAAGTATTATGATTATATATTGGTAAACTTTATCCACTGCTCTCGTCGACTGAGATATCATATTGTGCATTGTATGAATCGCTTGACCTAACAACATATAAATGAATATCACAGCTGAGACAGTTCAAGGATTGATTATCGGTATAAGTTATGACATAGTCAGCATTCATTAGTGACATATTTTGGCTACTGGATATGCAGGTACATTAATATGTATTGATTTCATCACTATGATATTTGTTCTTCCGTCTTACATTAAAACGAACCAAGATCTCATGGCTTGGTTGAATTTAAAGCCTAATGGAGTTCCAGAGTTATATACAAATTTTGTATCACTTAGACTTGCTATGGTGGAGTGTCTTGCATGTTCACGTATGTCTACATCTTGGTGACAGCGGCTTGTGTATTACTTTCTAGGATTTGAATTAGGTAACCATATCCAGTATATGTTGGAGACATTCCCTAAATAGCTTAAAAGGATCATAATGTCAAACTCCTTCAAACTGAATTTAATTCAAGCACGAATGATAAAGTTGGAGTGGTACTACTTAAGAATAAAAGATGATGATTAATTTTTGAGTTAGTCAAAAACTGTTAGAAAGTATTCCTACTTTATGTTATTTTTTGATGTGTTAAACAGTGTATAGACACCACCAGTTTAGGTTGTCTCTAAATTAGCTTCAGTTAGTGCAAAACATGCAATGTCCAGTATAGGATGTCAATTGAATGGTAATTGAGCCGATCAAGACAAATTGGAAATCCTCCAGTTTGATCTTGATGAGCGATGGAAGAAACTGACTACATTCTTTGTACAATTTTAAATGTTACAGATGAAGGAAACGGGATAACATCATCAAGCCAGTTTCACTCAAGCCTATCACCAAAGTACTTAGAGACCATAAGAACAAGTCAGGAGGAATCTCATTAAAGCTAGACTTCAAAGAATGGAGATTACTTGAAGTCTGAAGATCCTGGTAGTGGACAAGTTTCATTCCTCGAACTGACTAAGAAGAGCTATTCTGACACACTATACGCAGTCAACATCCCGTGTTAGAAATGTAAGAGAAGGTGCCGACTTTCTTCAAAAGCAAAATGTCCTCTGTAGAAGAGAGGCGCCGATCGGGCATCTTCCAAATTGTCTGCGAAGGGCTATAATATCAAACTTCTCATACTTTGTCTATAAATAGACGAAGTTTTCCCAAAACTGAGGTTACAAACTCTACTGGTTCAACTATCTGATACATATACGAGAACCGAATAGCGAAACTCTGAATACTCAAGGTTTTAACATTCGAGGGTAAATTCATAGCTCACCATGTGCCATTTTGGATACGAGAATTGTTGCTTCCTAGCATAAGTTTATTGGTGTTACAAAACAACTAAGAACACATCACTAACAACTTTTCTCTAAGTTGTGATTCTCACGGGCATTTAGCCAAAGGATCGTTGGTTCCTAAAAGAACCATAAATCTCCCAAAACTTCCGGAGATGAAGGTTGCATGGTTTGCCCACACTTCAAATTTGAGCGGCAAAGGAAACAATGGCCTAGGCGATTGAGCAAATAGACTAGTGGATGCTGGCATTCATCAGTTTGCGATAGATCGTGAGAACCCTTGTATTCCAAAACCTAGTATTTTTTAGACTTACTGTCTGAAGAGAGGACGTAGGGCTTTTGTGTATGAACCTTTATAATTTTTTTTATTCTTACTATTTTCTTACTTTCTGCAAGAATATGAAACTCAACAAAATCTAAAGTGTTGCAGTATATCTGAAACCTAAACTAATATATATCTTACAAAGCATCAAATTTTTCTGAGACACAAACTAGTAAGTAACAACTAGTTTTTGAAGTGCAAACTTTTGTCTTAAAATTTCCGGTGCATGTTCAATTACTTTAATCACAGGACCAACAAGTGCTATCAGAGCGGTTGGTCTTTACAAACTAGCTGCTTTTAGTTGCTTAGGACAAGATCTATATTTCCTTGCATCATCTGTGTCATAGCGAGCAGGATTATACTTCCAAGATGAACAACGCAAAGCTCCCATTCTATTCGGCGGAGAAGTTCACAATATGGAAGAAGAAGTCTACTCTTGTGCTCAAAAGTATTCACCCATAATTGGTTGAAGTAATTGAGCGGGGACCCATCAACATCCTTACAGTCAACAATCATCTAGGCGGAAATGATGCTTCAGACATGATAAAAAAGCTATACGATGAGTGGACGACAGAGAACAAAAGGCGTGCCCAGTGGGACTTTGTAGCTCACGAGTTAATCTTGTCAGCACTTCCAGAGGCGTTGGAGGAAAATGTGATGCAATTCAACAACACAAAGGAAGTCTGGGATTACCTTTACAGTCTGTGTCAAGAGACCGAGCAAATGAACCAGGATATGCTTCAAGTTTGTGTTGACAACTATGAATCATTTCAGATGCTTCATGGTGAAAGTGTCAAAGTTATGAAAGCCAGATTCAACACAATCGTTAGAGAACTTAACACACTGGACAAAGTATACTCAACTGCAGATTTAAAAGCTAAAATTTTGTCCAAAATATGAAAGGCGGAATGGTTTATCAAAATAATTAGTCTAAAGGAGAAAGATCTATCAAAGATCTCCATGAAGGAGTTATTCGTCCAACTCCAGGCACAAGAATGGGACATAAATGTCTAGCTCGCCGACAATGCAGCCTACTTTGTTAAGAAGGACATCAAATGGCAGCCGAAGAAACTAATCTACAATGACATACCTGCTGGTACTCAAGTTCGAAAAATGAGGAACCCACTGCCTCAATCTTGTACAAGAAAGAAGCACAGAGCTCTGTGGATGAGCTTGAAGATCAAGTGTGGAGACTTGCCAAGCTCCTTGTGAAAGCTAAGGGCAGGCCAGAGACTCCCGGGCTTGAAGAAAACAGATTCATCAAGAGGACAATGGGATCTTGTTTTGAGTGCAACTATCCCAATCACCTCAATTTTTAATGTTCACCAGTGGACAAGAAGAGTGACGGACTTAAAAAGGTCTTCGAATGAAGAGCATCCAAAGCCGTCGCAAAGGCAATGCTTTCAAGAATAGAGGTTCCTGACATACTGATAAGAACGTAAATACACTAACTTATCCATGTTTTTCTCCTTTGTTTTAGTTATTTTAATTATAGTTATTATTTATTTCCATGCATGAGTGTATTATAGAGGATGTTATACTTGTCATGGTGAGTTCTTGCAGGTTTTTGGGCATAAATGTGGCTAAGCGATTAAAAGAGCTGGAATGAAGAAGTTGCTATTTTAGACGACACATGGAAGACACAGTCAAAAACCCAAGCAAGATCTCTGTGTCGACCGACATGGTGCATGTCAATCGATGTGGAGGATTGATGTCGACCGAGGTAGGAAGCACTGAAAGGCTTGACGTGGGAGGTCCATTATCTTGATGAGGTGTTGTCCAAATTCATCAAAGCTTCAAACTATCGAGTTCGGAAGATCGAGCAAGAAGTTGTAGGGGTGAGTACTTAGGTGGACCGACTTGGGAAGCATGTGCAGATGATTGAGAGTAAAGTAAGTTAGATTGCTCTGGGAGGAGCTACAATGGTTTCGAGAAGCCCCAAAATGAGTTTGAAGGAGAAGAGGGTGGAATTCCCGCTGAGGAGACCTATGCTTTGACCGACATAACCCATGTTGGTTGACACAAAGAGATCGATACATAAGATATGTCGAGCGACAAGGAGCAGTTCATGCAGGATGCATCGACCGAGATGCGCGTGTCGATATAGAGAAGTTCCCAACTCAATTAATAAACTGCCAAAGCTGTTCCAATTCCTCCGATGCCCTTTCCCCAATGATTTGCCGAGTTGAAGGAGGACTCAAATTTTACAATGTTTGTTGAGAATCTGAAAAGGTTAGTGTTGAGGTTTGAATTTTACGGTTAAACGGAGCCCATGGAATTCAGTCAGATAATAACAAAATAACAACAAAAGAGCGTGAATAATAGATGGAAATTAATATAGGAAGAATGAACGACGAAGAGAAGATGAAAATATTGTATTCGTTCTAGGAAGTCTCTATAAATTTTGGCAGAGTTACAATATTGCTTTTTTAAAGAAAAAATCGATACAAAAACTGAGCTCTCCACCCCTATTTATAGACAGGATAGGGGGGGAAGCTTGACCTAACCCTAGGAGTAGAAGAGCTCGTGCTCGCCCTAAATTTTTGAACAATTCAGGGTTTTTTGGGGTCGGTTAGGGTTGCTAACAGTCAAGCGCCGCCGGGCTATCAAAGTCTCTTCTTTGTGCTCTTTAATGCCGACCTTCTCGACTGCTCGGTGCCGAGGAGCTAAGCGCGTCGGTGATGATCCTCGGACTTAGGTGATTCTAGATCTTTTGCCACTCCAGATGGGCCTGCTGCTCTAGCCCGATTATCATTTGGGCCGATGTGCTTACTAGGCTTGGGCCTCGCGGGCCTGGCCCAAACAATACCCCCTTTTGGTTTTTGGGTCTACCACGGGTAGACACTAGAATCAAAACTTCCGATGGGAATATGTTATAGAGTGCAGAGTTTTGAGGTGTCCAAGAGTAATTCCTTGGGCCTGGGAGTTGCTTCCGGAGAGAGCAGCTCCGGTAGGGAGTAGCCAGGATACTACTCCAGGTTGATACAATGATTCCTTGGGAATGCAAGCGTATGGATATATCGGGGGGCACTTGGGTGCTGCCCCGTGGGCCATTGCAAGAGTCTGGGGTTCATGTGGGGTCAGGATCATTCCGGAGAACGTTCTTTTGCATGGAGCGGTACTCTCATGCGGGCACTCTGTTTAGGCTCCGGGAAGCATTGGCAGGAAGAGTTTTGGTGGATCGTGAGACACCTTTGGGTTTCCAGGGGAAGCCCCACGTTCCCGTTGATTGTGTCGATCGCGTCAGAGTTCTTCCCAAAAAAAGGAAATTACAGCCTGGGATTTTGACGGATTGGGTCGAACTCGAGTCGGTCCGGGATTGATCGCGAGCCCCAAGCATATTTGATGTTAACCCGGGGCCTTGGGCAGTTTTGAATTTGCCGCCCAGGCAGTGGCATGCTCGTAATTACTAGAAACTCTAGGGGCATTTACCGAGACACAAACAGTTTCTAGGTTTAAAAAGGGGGAGACGATGTTTATTCATCATTCTTACTTTATGCTCAATTTCTCCTCCCTTTCTCTCTCTATGAATCTTCATCCCCAACGTACCGCTACTATCCCGGCGATTGTTCGGATCGTTGCTGCTACTTTCGGCAATCTACTATCGATTGCTTTTTGTGCGCTCTCTTTAAGATAACTCTATCTTGTTCCATCCTACTTTCGTTTCTACTTATATTAACTTTTATTTGTCTCTTTCCATATGCGAGTGTTGAGATTCCTAGTTGATAGTTGATAGGAGATCGAAACTTGGTAGGCTAGGGCTTGGGATGTATTGATCGCGTAGGCGAGTGGTTTTCTTTCTCTTCCCCCTCTTTTTTTTATTTGCACAGGGTGTTGATTCGTTCGTTTGTAGGGCGTCAAAGGCTTAGTGATTTTAGCATTTGGCTTGTGATTCGATCCACTCTGGGTGTTGTATCATATGTGATCTTGATGCGCTTTGTTTTACGTCGTTTGTGTTCGATAGTGATAATGCACCATTTGATTCGTTGATATGTGGTCGTTTGTTGTATAGCTTGATGTCACGATTTTGAATTCTTTCAACAGCTGTTTTTATCATGGCCTTGAAGTTGCATGCGATTACTCATTGTGATGTTGTTATTCTGAGGGTGCTTCTTTTTAAATTGCATTGTATCGTCTCCTCTGTGTGCTTGTTGGTACGTAAATCTGATGCAGTAAACTATAATTTCAAAGTTTTGGCGAATGATCGTTTGCATGGCATACTCGGTTTAAATGGTTGTCGTAGGGTGCATGGTTGGGTTGGCAAGGGTAGTTGAGTTTTGTAATTTCGTTCCGAGTGTGGTTTTGTGAGCTACGAGGTCCTCTCCCTTTCGTTTTGAACATGTGCGTATTCATTTTACCCCCTTTTTTTTATTGCTTTGTGGGGGACCTCTGTTGTTCTTTTCTAATCTGTATTTTTGTGTTCTTTGTGATTTAGTTATAAATAGTTTCAGTTGACATAAATCTCACTTATCGCATTGTTTCTTATTCTTTTTATAAATTTTAGTTTATTTCCTTGAATAAATTGAGCATGATTATATTTGATAGGGTATTATGCTTGTTATGGAAAGATTTTGCAGGTTAAAGACCAAATTAATTGGAAACCCGTACCGAAGGCAGTTGATGTACAAAGAAACAGTCACGACTTTCTCCACACATGGAATTTGAGCTAGTGAAGCATGTCAATAGAAAGATCTTTGAATTATCTTTCCAATTCAATTGGAATCGGGTGAAGCGGAGTCGGGGAGCAAAAGTTATGGCCAAAAACCGTGAGACCGCACAGAAGAGTCAAAATGGGCGAAAATGGTCTCTGTTTTGACCAACGTGAAGGCCACGTCGACTGAGGCGGATTTTTTTGGCGTAATTCTGGGATTTTTTCACATATTTTGGCCGAGAATTGCTTGGGATTCAAGTTACACAACAATTTGGAAGCATTAAAGACCCAAAAAAAGAAGTTTAAACCAAGGAAATAATTCCTTTTGAAGTTTTAGGCAAAGAAGGAAAATATTAAATACCTTCAACTCAAGAAGCAAATTCTTAATTTCATCAATTCCTATCATCAAGAGTTTTACCCCACTCCTACATAAACTCATGTCTAGTTCATTATTGATTATTCTAGTCCAACTTTGAATTTCAGTTCCTAGTTTAGTTTTCTTTAGTTTTTAAGGCTGGAATCAGAACCTTTATTTTCTTGTACCTTTATTTTTCTGCACTTTTATTTTAATGCAATCTTTAATTTTTTTTTCATTGTATATCTTTAATATGCTAGGCTAGACTCTTTATAAGATTCTAGGGTTTCTCCATCTATGATACAAGTTTTGATTCGAATTCTTCAAACCCTTTTATTAGTTTAAATTCTCAGGTTTTCTTCAAATCTAGTTTTCAATTGAAGGATCGCGAGATGAAAATTGGAATAGATTTTTGTTATTAATTGATGGACCGAGAGGTGAAAATATATAATAGGAAGTAAGAGTTTAATTCATTTGATTTTCTGTCAAACAAAGAAGAATTCAATTGTAGGATTAATCTGATTTTTATTGAGAATGATTAACTTGTATTTTTGAGAACGAGAGGAGATAATCACTAGTTAATAATCTAGGTTTTAATTACCCAACAAAGAAGTTAATTCCACTTTATCCAGATTTTCCACCAAAAATATATTTTATGGGTATGAATTATTTGTTTTTTGCATGTCTATCAGATTGGAAGATTTCCCTTGGATCTGTGCTTTCTTTTATCTGAATTTCTTTTAAAGCTATTTTCATAAAAAATCAAAACCCTTAAACTTTGATTTACCCAAACAAAGGATTGAAAAATTATATTCAGTACATGATTTACTTTCGTTGCACTATCTCTGTGGGTTCGACAACCTTTGGGTTATTATAAATTTATTTTCCCTTTACTATAATCTGTGTGCAGATTTTGCATCGATCCAATTTGCGCCGTTGCGGGGGATAGTCAGATTGTATTTTGTTACTGTTTTGTTTGATATCTTCTGGAGTGTGTTTATATTTATTTAATTATCTATTTTCTTTTTTTTGCGAGCGTGTGTGAGTGAGTTGTGTTTCAGTTTTGACCGAAGCAGTCAGTGCGTCAGTGGACATAGATTTTTACTTCGCATCGGTCGACACGCCTTCGTGTCGGTCGATGCAAACTGATGCTTTCACTCTTCTTCTTGTAGGTGCATAAACACGAGGAGCAACGAGAAGAGGATGATACATGATGTAGAACTGACTCTAGAAGAGCAACAAATCTTGATAACTCAAGCATATCTATCTATCTATCTAGAGTCAAGCCATTATCGGCATGGATCAATGAGAGAAACGATGTCATGAAGGCTTATGAGTCAATTATTGATGACATCCTGTCTAGAGTAAAACAAGACACCGAAGCATACATGGTCAAGGTGGACATTGAAGTTAAAGAGGTTGAAAAAGATTAACAAGTTGAGGCTGAGCCATCTGATTCAAATGATGTGGTCACTCCAGTACACAAAGAAGAACAGAATCAAGCTATGGACGAAAGAGAAGACCAAAGGCAATTTCTAAAGGATTTGGAGGTTAGTGCAAAAATGATCAAACCGAAGCCTCCTGATTCACATTCTCTTGATTTTAAGACCGCTTCCTTTGCACCATCAAACATTCAATTGTTGCAGTTGTTACAATACATATTCCAACCTCCTTGATGAGCTTCACAAGTAGTGTCGAGCCACGACAATAACTAAGGCACTGGATGGGAGGTAACCTATTATTTTATCACATTCCATTTCAATTTTTGATCTTATTTTCGTGTGTTATTGCTTTCACTTTTTGTTTTGGTTTTTGAAAAAAAATTGAGCTCTGTTTCGACCAGCACAACTGCGTGTCGGTCAACGCAGAGTAGGGCGGTGTGGTACACTTCGACCGATGGAGAGGTCGACACAGAGTTCTAAAAGTTAACAGTCCACGCCGTTCAAGATCTGAAAAGAAAGATATAAAATTTGGTGTCTGAGGCCAACATTTTTGAGGTACCGTTTCGATTCCTAAGTCTGATCTTCAAACTTATTCTCTTTACTTTTCGAATAAGCTTGGGGGGAGGAAGACTAGGGGAATTGAAACTCGTTTCTATCCCTTTTATTTATCGCTTTCTGTCATTTAAATTTATGCCTAGGTAATTTTTAGAATTTTTTTTTGTGATTTTTGTGGGGATTTGTGAGTTATGATTGAACGCTATGACTTGAGTATGAGATTAGAATTGATTGACAGTAGTTTGGACTATTTGCATTAGTTTTATAGAATGCCCATGAATGTAGAGTACCGCATGATTTAGTGATTTGAAACTTGCATTGACATGATGTTAGATGAGGATTTGATGTTTTCTGTGGAAGATAATTTGTCCCAATTGTGAGTTTTGAGCCTTAAATTCGATTGTGAGTGTGTCTGCATGATTAAGTATGTCTAGAACTTGCTCTGTTTCTATTTCAAGACAGCGTTGTATGCACAAGTCTAGGAAGTGATTTTAAGCCATTTTTGCTTAGCCCTTGTCCCAAACATTGTCCTATTTGAAAATTTATCCTTAGTCAGCCCATTTAAATCTATGTGTTTTTCTTTCTTTGTCTATAAAGTTGAGAAAAAGTGATAGGATCACTCTAGTCTATAAGATGTGGGTTGGGGATATTTGTTTGAGAAAAAAGTGTACAAAAGTTTGAGCTCTAGAAAAAAAATTGAAAGAAAAAAAGAAAAATAAAGTTGTTTTATGTAGCTCTAGTTTATCAATAAATTTGTATTAAGAGCATTAAAGGATTGAAAAAAAGTATTAGAAAAAGAATGAGCTTTGTTAAGCTTGAATAATTCAAGGAGATGGGTGAATGAAGTTAGATGGTGGTTTTAGATTTATTGAGAGTGATCAACTCAATTTATATTTAGTCACTTCGCCAAATTTTCCTACCCCTTACAAAAGCCTTACATTACAACCTTAAATAAAGTCCTTTCTGATCCTAGGTCTTGTGTGCACATCTTTGCAGTGGAGGAATGAGAATATTTGCAAGCCTATGGTAGAGCTTTACTTGCATGAGTTTTCTGTGTTATCTCATATGAAAATCCTAAACACTTGAGTGAATGAGCAAAAGACTTTTCCTTGTGAGTCTTCCACAGTTTACAAATTGTCCAAATCTTTCAAAGTGTTGGTGTATTGTGGATTTTTTGTTTTAAATGTGATGGATCTTGTGAGGCATTGAACTTCTCAATTACTTGAGCTTTTGGTTTATTCTTTATGTTGATTGCGGACAATCAAGTGTTTAAGTTTGGGGGGATTGATAAGCTCATATTTCTACTCACTAATCGCATTGTTTCTTATTTCTTTTATTCATTTTAGTTTATTTTATTGAATGAATTGAGCATGAGTATATTTTAGAGGGTATTATGCTTGTTATGGATAGATTTTGCTGGTTTAAGGCCAAATTAATTGGAAACCCGTACCAAAAGCAGTTGATGTTCAAAGAAACAGTCACGACTTCCTCCACACATGAAATTTGAGCTAATAGAGCATTGAAATAGAAAGATCTTTGAATTTTCTTTCCAATGCAACTGGAATCGGGTAAATGATAGTTCAGGAACAAAAGTTATGGCCAAAACCGTGAGACTGCGCAGAAGAGTCCAAAGTGACGAAAATGGTCTCTGTTTCGACCGACGTGAAGGCCACGTCGACCGAGGCGAATTTTTTTGGCAAAATTCTGGGATTTTTTCACATATTTTGGGCGAGAATATCTTGGGATTCAAGTTGCACATCAATTTGGAAGCATTAAAGACCCAAAAAGGGATGTTTCAACCAAGGAAATAATTCCTTTTGAAGTTTTAGGCAAAGAAGGAAAATATCAAATATCATCAACTCAAGAAGGAAATTCCTAACTTCATCAATTCCTATCATTCAAGAGTTTTACCCTATTCCTATATAAACTCATGTCTAGTTCATTATTAATTATTCCAATCCAACTTTAAATTTTAGTTCATAGTTTTGTTTTCTTTAGTTTTTAGTGCTGGAATCAAAACCTTTATTTTCTTGTACCTTTATTTTTCTGCACTTTTATTTTAATGCAATCTTTAATTTTTGTTTCATTATTTATCTTTAATATGCTAGGCTAGAGTCTTTATCAGATTCTAGGGTTTCTCCATATGTGATACATGTTTTGATTCGAATTCTTCTAACTCTTTTATTGGTTTCAACTGTTTGGTTTTATTTCAAATCTATTTTTCAATTGAAGGATCGAGAGATTAAAATTGGAATAGATTTTTGTTATTAATTGATGGACAGCGAGGTGAAAATTGATAATAGGAAGCAAGAGTTTAATACATTTCATTTTCTGTCCAACAAAGAAGAATTCAACTGTAGGATTAATATGATTTTTATTGAGATTGATTAACTTGTGTTTTTTAGACCGAGAGGCGATAATCAGTAGTTAATAATCTAGGTTTTAATTGCCCAACTAAGGAGTTAATTCCACTTTATCCAGATTTTCCACCAAAAATATCTTTTATGGGTTTGAATTATTTGTTTCTTACATATTGATCAGATTGGTGGATTTCCCTAGGATCTGTGCTTTCTTTTATCTGAATTTATCTTAAAGCTATTTTCATAAAAACCCAAAACCCTGAAACTTGGATTTACCCAATCAAAGGATTGAAAAACTATATTGAGTACATGATTTACTTTCGTTGCACTATCTCTGTGGGTTCGACAACCTTCGAGTTATTATAAATTTATTTGCCCTTTGCTATAATCTGTGCAGATTTTGCATCGATCACCAGTCCAAAAAGGAGCTCGCGGCCGAGCATGAAAAGAGAAAGGAGCTCACGGATAAGATGGTCGCAGTTTCTGGCGAGCTTAAGGATGCTCGGCTAGAGTCCGATGTGTGGCGTTCTAAGTACAAAGAGCTTAAGAAGGAAGTTCTGAGCTCTCCCGATGATGCAAGCTCCTTGATGAGGAGCTTAAGACTGCTGCGTCGAGGTTTGAGGCCGCTTAGCAGAAAACGGAGCTTGAGCTGATGTCCTTCCAGGATCGATTCCATAAGAGGATCGACTCATGGACCTGCAGGAGCATGATGCAAAGGTTGAAGCTCTGAGGTCTGGGTAGGGGGTCGACATGCAACTCGTCGTGGCCAACCCCTCTTTTAAACCGACGTTTGACATCCTGGTTGCTATGGTCACCAATACCATAGCTGCTACGGTTGGTCGGCGTTGCCCCGACTTTGACCTCGAGAACGTCACGCGCCCCCGACTCCTCCGCCGTTGTTACTGAGGGGGTGATGCCGAGCCAAAAGTGTCGGAAGCCGAGCCGATCAAGGAAGCCGACGCTGAGAAGACCCCCGAAGAGAAGGAAGCTAAGAGGTTTTTGAAGGATAATGCTGAGGAGCAGGAAGCTGGAGTGGAAGGCGGTGATGATGCAACTGCTTAGATTAGCCTGTTTTGTGTACAATTGTTGTATAAAACCTATTTTAAACTTCTTTTATTTCCTGAGCTTTCCTTTCTTTCTTCCCGTACTCATACTTTTGTGAATGAATGGTACCTCTTTTTTTAACCCGAATATCTTGTTTGTTTTGATGCTATTACTTTTTAATTTATTGAGCATTCTTTGGTTCAAATGTTCGTCTAATGGCTTGCATGCTCTGAATTCGACATTGTGTTGTGTTTGTGTTGCTTGGATGCCCTCTTGTCTATTTGCGAGGTTTGGCTTTTTACATAGTTTCTTGCTACTTTTATGCATCGAATGGGGGTGGGTATCGAGGAGTCCCAAGTGTCAATGTCGAGCAATATTGGACTCAGTGTCGACCTTCGTACTTTGCTGCGAGATAGGCAGAAAGAGGTCGGGGTGGCCGATGCCTAGGCATCGCCGCTCCGACGCTCAAGTTAGTAACAGTTTATGTTGAGGTAACAATAATTGAAAGAATGTAAAGAGATAGAGTAGAGTAAGCGTATTTGTGTACTAATGATAGTACTTTCTTAGGTGTTTGATTTTCAAACTATTTTGTATTATTCTTCCTTCCGTTTTTTCGACTTGGTAAGCCCTGTGTCCTATGGCTTTGGTGACTTTGTAGGGACCTTCTTAGTTGGGAGCTGTTGGGAAATTTGGCTAAGTTTCCCTTCCCCAGTAGCTACTTGCTTAGATTCTAGTTTGGTGTTTTGGTGGATCAAATCCTAAGTCCAACCAGCGTCAGTTTGTCTCTAGAATAGCTCTAGTCTCAAATGTAAAGTCCTGTATAGGTATTTTGAGTTGTAAGTCGCAGCTGATCAAGACTCATGCTGGCTACTGTTCACCAGCATGAGATGTGCTTACCAGTTGAGAGAAGTCTCACCAGCAAGCGGCTGACGAAGACTCATGCTGACACTGTTCATCAGCATAGAGTTGAGCTATCGACTGGCTACTGTTCACCAGTGGGAAGATTTCATCAGCAGGAGGCTGACAGAACTACCAGCAGAATATGTGTTCTGGCTGACACTATTCACCAGCGGTGAAGCCACCAGTCACGGGAGATTCCAAGAGATAACATCAGACGAATTGGTAGACCTTGATTGTGCTAAGGAAAGTCACCAGCAGAGACTGCCAGCACAAAGATCACCAGTATGATCTACCAGTCGGAGGTTATCAGCAGAATTGAAGATTCGCTCTCCCGAAGACTTAGAGACAAAAAGAAGATTCGTCTGAGGAAGTAACTGACAGTGTATAACTTTAAGGAGGATGCCTTAAAGTCTATCAGTTCAAGACACCAGTTGCGATTCCTCGTACTGACGAATAGAGTCGTTCTGACACAAAGAGATCTGTGTCAGATAAAGCGATCAAAGGTATGGCGCTTTCCGAAAATTCCTACCTGCCGCCTGCAGAAGGACATGCGAGGACAGAGACTTTTCCGGATGTGTCCAAACGGCTAGTATTTGAATCTGAATCTCACGTCTATAAATACGTGAGATCCAACAGCATTCAATACTCTTAGCTACTCTTGCCCACTCTTAGCCACTTCTGAACTACCGAAAGCTCAAACGCATTCATATCAGCGTATAAGCAATCTTTCGAGGCTTTTCTTAAAGCTACTCCGTGTGTCAATCATTTGAACACGAGACTCCAAGCTTCTAGCTTGTGAGTTATTGATCTCATTTGGTGTTCTTTCTCATTCCGAGGAAGAACATAGCAGCTCTTGAGCCAGCCAGCTCCAGAGTTATTACGGGCAGTTTTGCCGCCAGCAAGAGTCAAGTTCTTGGGAGAACTAAACACCCACGTCGTCAGTGGTACCGGTGGAGGTTAAAGTGACGTGCTCGCACTCCATCCAGCTGACAAGAGTTGAAGAAGGACAAGACCCGGGAGCGGTTGATCCAGTGGACTGGTAGACAAGGCATCTACCAGCTGGAAATAGATCGTAGGATATCTTGTACCGGATTGCTCTCTTTAGTGAATTTCCAGTGCTTCGACTGGAGAGTGGACGTAGATCAGTTGATCGAACCACTATAAAATATCCTTGTTATTTACTGCTTTCAGCATTTACTTACTGATTTAAAACCCAGCACCCAAGTGCTGGAGTATAACTGAAACCAGTTTATAACTGTGCAAACTCGACTCTAAAATTTTCTAAGTCCTGAGTCATCAGCTGACCAGCCAGTTGCCAGTCAGCTGAATACTCAGTTGCCAGTTGACTTACCAGCTGACAAGGTCCCAGTCAGCTGTGTAACCAGCAGAGTGCAAGAAACGAACTTACGTATTTTCCGCTGCCAAAGTATACCCTGATATCCGGGACCAACAGGAGCTAGCTTGCCCGCACCAGATTCTTTATTGTTTTGGAATACTCTACTTAGGAATAGGTCCCCTTCTTGGAAACATCTGAGCTTCAGCTTCTTGTTGTAGAACCTCTCGACTTGAAGTCGTTGCAAGGAGGTTTTGGCTGCGGCGTCGTTCCTCACTTCGTCTATGAACTCTAGGTTGACTTGAAGCTGCTCGGCTTTGGTTTGTTCGTCCGAGTGCTCTATTCTTAAGATATGAGCGATAATCTCTACCGGCGTTACTGCTTCGACCCTTTATGCCAAGGAGAAAGGTTTAGCTTTGTGGGTTTAGCTTCTTTTTCAAGGTTATGGTAATGGTCTTGTTTGTTGACTCTGCTAACCCGTTTGCTTCAGGATAATGTGGCATTGAGAAGGCTAGCTTTGTTCCGTAGGTGTTGCAGAAAGCTTGCATTTTATTGCTGGTGAAATGCCGTCCATTGTCGGTACGTATCTCCTTGGGGATTCTAAACTGGCACAACACGTGCTTCCACATAAATTTTATGACCTCTAGGTCACGGGTCCTTCCCAAGGCTTCCCCTTCTACCCACTTGGTGAAGTAGTCCGTTACCATAAGTTTGTGGTCCTTTTGTCTTGTTGATAAGCTCATTATTTTACTTGCTTATCTATATTATTTTCTACTATTTTATGTAGTTTTATTGAGTTATATATAAATTTTATGCATGAGTCTATATTGGGTGGTATTATGCGTACTTTAGTGTGTTTCTACAGGTTATAGGCCAAATTCACTTGAAAACCGTTCTGAAAGCAGTGACGTGTAAGAGTAGCAGTGAAGAGTTCTTCTAAAATGGGAATTCGGGCTATTGGCGCATGGCAATGGATGAATCTTTGAGTTAGCTCTCCAACGCAACTGGAATCGGGTCAATCGGAGTTCGGGAGAGGAAGTTATGGCCAAAACTGTGACACCGCGCAGAAGGGGCGAGATAGAACCACATCGATCGAAGTGAATCCACATCGATCGACGCCAAAGGGAGAGTTACGTCAATTGATGCCAATCCACATCGATCGACGTGGGTCTGCTGGCGCGGGAATTGGATGAAAATCAGATTTATTCATATCTTTAGCCCTAGATTTGATAGGATACACATCCACCCCTATAAATACTTAGTAAATTCGACTTTTTCAGCAGCAATCATCATATTTTTTAGTTTTTAGAGTTTTGAGAGTTGGGAAACACGAAACCCTTTTATTTTCTTGTAAGTTCTTTATATTTATGCAATTTAATTTAGATGTCTAGCTATTGATGGAAGGACCAAGAGGTGAATATTGATACTGGGATTAGGAATGCATGATACACTCTATACTGTCCAATGAGATGTATTAGACTGTAGGGGTTGAACCGATTTGCTTATCATATTGAATAATTTGGTGTTCTTGAGACCGAGTGGAGATAGTCACTAATTAGTAATCTAGGTTATATTTGCCCAACCAAGGAAATATAGCATTATTGCAGTATTCCACTTGTTAAATTAATTGGTTCTATATGTTATCCATAATAAGAATTCTTCCCTAGAATCTGTGTTCCTCTAAATTAGATTTCAAAACATCTTTAATTTTCAGTATTGTCATCTTTATTATTCTAAATAACACCCTGATTTTCTGTTTCCTCAAACAATGAATCTTAGGATCATAATTAGTACATAGGATAGTTTCGTTATAAAATTCCCCTGGATTCGATAACCTTAGGGTTCTCTATAAATTTAATTGCCACTGTTGCTATAATTAATTTGTAGATTTTACAGTGATCAAATTAGCGTCGTTGCCGGGGAGTTGTTAGATTTTATCTTGTTACTAGTTCGTTCTAGGGTTTGCCGGATTAAGCTTTATTTTTCTGTATGTGTGCGTGCGTGAGTTTCCTTGTTTGCACCCCACGTCGATCGACGCCCATTCGCGTTGATCGACGTGGATCATTCTTGCTACGTCGATCGACGCACACCTTGCATCGATCAACGCCGACCACTTTCTTACATCGATCAACGTGGAATCCACGTCGATCGATGCTGAACTGATATCTACCTATTTTTTGCGCAGGTGCATGAACACGCAAACCAAAGGAAAAACACTTGAGACATTTGTCCCTGAAATTGAAGAAACCTGTAGGAAAATTAAAAAGAAAGGAAAAGAAAAACAGCGAGAGATGGCTGAGAATTCTGAAGATCCTCTGCAAAATATGACTCCCAAGGAATAGAGGCAATTTGTGAATGAAGTACAATAGCTGAGAGCACAACTACAAGCAGCCGAGGCTACTCAGGCAGAGAAAGCTGCAAGACTGGCAGAGTTGAACAACAGGCAGATTGTGGTTCCGCAATGGTCCATCTTGGATCGATTTCTTCCACATCAAGCGGAGGCCGGATTTAGAGTTGGCATCGATGCCAACAACTTTGAGCTATGCACATGCCTTATTCAGATGGTGGAACAAAATGAGTTTGCGGGGAGAGCTGTAGAAGATCCATATACCCACCTCAACCAATTCATTGAAGTGTGTAACACTGTGAAGCAGAATGGAGTAACCCAAGATGTAATCAGAATGAGACTGTTCTCGTTCTGACTCAGAGACGAGGCACGGTCTTGGTTTGCTAGACTGGATAAGAGTCAATTTGGGACATGGGAGGAGCTTCGAGCAGAGTTCCTTACCAACTACTTCCCACCGAGCCTGCTGCTGAAGAGGAAAGCTGCCATTACTACATTCAAGAAGATGTATGATGAGTCACTCTACGAGGCCTGGAAGAGATACAAAGAGCTTCTACAACTCTGTCCTGGACATGGCATCGATCTGGAGATGCAAGTGTGCCATTTCTATGAGGGTTTGAATCCTCACACGAAGGAGTTAGTTGATGCATCTGCTGGTGAGATACTGATGAAGAAGAGTGGTGCAGAGAGCATGAGGTTGCTGGCAGACACAGCGCTGAATAGCCACCAATGGCCAACTGAGAGACAGATTCCGGTCAAAGCTGTGGAAGCCAAGCCAGAAATTGATGTGGTTGCTAAGGTGAAAAAGCTCTGGGAGGAGATTGAAAAATTGGGCACAACACAAGTTGCAGCTGTTGCAGAGCCAAGCATGGCTGTTGTTCTGGTGGAGGCTGACTACATCAACCGGGGTGCAAGTAGTTCATCTGGAACTGCCAGGATGGAGGTGAACTACATTGGCGGTGGTTATCACAATAACTACCGAGGCAATCAAGGGTATCATTACAACCATGGGCGATCTCACTGTAGGAACTGAGTCTAAAATAGGCGACATGAATCGCCATTTATTAAAACTCCGGATTCAATTTATGGATATCAAAATAAATATCTTGACAAACAGTGAATGCCCTATGCATGCTCCTAATTAATTTAATTCGTAGATTCAAAGGAATACCTGAGACTCCAACGACTGATCTACAGATCTAGATCGATGATGGCAATGATGATGGTGTAGATCTGGATCAAAGCGATGGTGTTCCTACAGATCTGATCTTCTGATCTGTTCCCTAGCTCGATCTGGAAATCTGGTGAAGATACGCTACCGGTTCTACAACCGCCCACTCTCTCACAATCTCTCTAGGGTTTCTGATTTGAAACTTCAAAACTTATATGGGAAAATGAGAGATTCATGTATTTATATAGATATGAGAATGGGCTATTAGGGTTTAATAAACCCTAATGGGCTATGAGCAGTGTTGGGCCAGACCAGGGATCAAATGCAAATAATAAAGTGGGCCTCCTATTAATTAATTCCTTGTTCAACCCAGAACATAATTAATTAATAAACATTAATTCATGCCACCAGAGAATTAATGCTGACCTACCCCTTTATTACCACGTTATTAGGAACGGGTTGCATTGACTTGGTTAATCCCCATATTTAAGGTTTCAGACATTCATTAATTAATTCAGCGTATGACAATTAGCTGTAATTAATTAATCTCTTATTATTCCTGAGTAGTACCACTCAACCCTTATCGCTAATTCTTGAATCAATGATTCAGCCTGCAGGACTTAGCATAACGAACCTCGTGAGCTTCCCAGGGAATGTCACCATCCTGAAATGGATATGGTTATCTAAATCCAGCCTGAGGAAACCCCACACAAACTACCATCACCCAAGATGCAGATATACGAGTACATGTAAGACTCTCCACCATAGCAAGTCAAAGTGACAGTCAACCCATTTGTGCCCCTCAGCTTTCAATAGACTTTAGATCCGACCAAGTTACCAAGATCTTTACTCGTTTATATGTTAAGTAGAATGGTTCATCTCACTGTTGATCCTATCAATACATTGAGATGTACCAGTCACAAAAAGCAGTCAAGATAACTGTTTATATCTCGCTAGGTCGAACGTTCTATACGATCTTCTGTGATCTCTTACACACCGTATGATCTCCCTATCGATGAGATAACTGGATGTGTTTGTTCGCATCGTATGATTGTTAATTCAGATAGGAGTTGTTTATTACAAGTCATTAATGATTACCAGTATATCTAACATAACGTTTCCTAATATACCAATCATAATTCTTTTATGTATAAAATTCCAACAATCTCCCACTTATACTCAAAGCATTATACCATTACTTTCCAGAGTATAACATGTGTCTATTCCAATCTAGCTATTACATTTGGTCACCAGGTGGCCGGCATCTACCTCAGTCCTAGGCTACGAACGTGACCCTCGTATGCCTTCTGTGGTAAGCCCTTTGTAAATGGATCCGCTAGATTATCCTTCGTGTCAATCTTCTCTATTAGCACATCGCCCCTCGCTACGATTTCTCGTATGATGTGGTACTTTCTCTCTATGTGCTTTGACGCCTTGTGAGTTCTTGGTTCCTTAGAGTTTGCTATTGCACCAGCATTATCACAATATATCATGATGGTCTTGGGCAAACTCACAACAATATCTAACTCTTGGACGTAGTTCCGGAGCCATACTGCTTCTTTAGAAGCTTCTGAAGCTGCCACATACTCAGCTTCCATGGTGGAGTCTGCGATACATTTCTGTTTCGCACTCCTCCATGATACAACTCCACCTCCCAAGGTGAACACATAGCCGAGGTCGATCTCTTCTCATCCTGATCTGCGTGGAAATCCAAATCCGTACAACCCACAGGGCACAAACTCTAACACTGATAAACAAGACAGTAGTCTCGAGTTCTTTTCAGATACTTGAGAATATGTTTGACAGCAGTCCAGTGCGCCTGTCCAGGGTTAGACTGATATCTGGCCACCATGCCCACGGTATAACAGATATCTGGCCTCGTACATAGCATCACATACATGAGACTTCCCACTGCCGAAGCATATGGTACTTTAGCCATCTCATCCTTCTCCTCTTCTGTTGCAGGGCAATGTGCCTTAGATAGAGGAACACCATGTTTGAAAGGTAGCAACCCTTTTTTGGCATTTTGCATGCCTAAACGAGCAATTACAGTATCAATATAAGCGGCCTGAGACAAGCTTAACATCCTCTTCTTGCGATCACGCAAGATTTTAATCCCAAGGATGTATCCAGCGTCTCCTAGGTCCTTCATTTGAAACTGTTCGGATAACCTTCTCTTTATGTCTGACAACACCTTCACATCGTTGCCGAATAGAAGAATGTCATCTACATAAAGTGCAAGGAATACCACACTTCTGCTGACGTATAATCGGTACACACAACTTTCGGTTTTGCATTGTGAAAATCTATAGGATTTAATCACATCATCGAAACGTTTGTTCCATGACCGTGAAGCTTGTTTAAGTCGATACAAGGACTTCTTTAGCTTCCAGACAAGATGCTCTTCACCATCCTTCACATAACCCTCTGGCTGCCGCATATAGATGTCACGACCTTCCTCAAGGTACCCGTTTAAAAACGCGGTTTTGACATCCATCTGCCAGATTTCTAGGTCCATATGTGCTGCTATGGATAGAAGAATTCGAATGGATTTGAGCATGGCTACCGGTGAGAAGGTCTCGTCATAGTCAATGCCCTCCTTTTGACTATAACCCTTCGCCACCAACCTGGCTTTAATAGCCATTATCTCTCCTTTCGAACCTTTCTTCCGTTTGTATACCCATTTGCAACCTATGGCCCGAAAGCCATCAGGTAGCGCAGACTTCTGGTATACATCCATAGAGGTAATTGATTCAATTTCTGAATCCATGGCTTTATGCCATTTTCAGCATCTTTGTCATTTACTGCTTCGTCGTATGTCCATGGGTCGGTATCATCTACTCCGTATTCCGGGATCAAGTCCAAAGACTCTCCCACGAACATATACCGCTC
This sequence comes from Plectranthus barbatus, assembly GCA_026898455.1. Lineage (NCBI taxonomy): Eukaryota > Viridiplantae > Streptophyta > Magnoliopsida > Lamiales > Lamiaceae > Plectranthus > Plectranthus barbatus. The sequence goes on along the minus strand of JAPKLW010000039.1, from coordinate 366,064 downwards.
GGGTTGGTGAGGTACCCTCCCACTACGACGGAGCACTGGTACTGCATCAGCAGTTGGTGCAGTTACTTGTGGATCAAATCCTTGCACTGGCGACCGTGCAATTGGTTCCATACCTTCGAGAGGTACACTAAATCTGCCACGGGGTTTTCCCAATGAAAGCGCATCATCGTCTGCAATTTCTTGGAGAATGATATCACTTTTGGATTTGTGGTTTTTCACAAACTCGTCCTCTAAGAATCTTGCGTTAGTGCTAACAACGATCTTCTGATCCTCAGGACAGTAGAAATAACCACCCTTCGTTTGTTTGGGGTATCCCACAAACAACATTAGCTTGGACCTGCCTTCTAACTTATCAGGTTCCTTCGACAAAACATATGCCGGACAGCCCCACACTCTTATCTTTGACACACTGGGCTTTCGCCCATGCCAGAGTTCCGAGGGTGTTTTAGGAACTAACTTAGAAGGTACCAGGTTCGGCAGATACGCCGTTGTTAGTAACCCGTGGCCCCAAAACAAAACAAGCAAGTTCGCATAACTCATCATAGATCTAACCATTTCAAGAAGAGTCCTATTTCTTCTTTCCGTCACACCATTCTGCTGAGGAGTGCCTGGTGCAGTCCATTGGGATGTAATCCCATGCTCTGATAAAAACTGCAAGAACTCGTCACTGAGATACTCACCACCACGATCAGATCGTAATGACTTAATGGTCTTGTTTAACTTCTTCTCTACTTCCGCCTTGAATTCCTTGAATTTCTCAAAGCATTCAGACTTATAGTGAAGTAAGTAAACATACCCGTATCTCGAGTAATCGTCAATAAAAGTGACGAAATACTTAAATCCTCCTTGAGCTTGCGTGGACACAGGTCCACTTAAATCAGAGTGGATCAGTTCCAACACATCACTTGCTCGAGACTGACTTGCCTTGAAAGGCCAAGTCGTCATCTTTCCCTCTATACAAGATTCACAAACTCGATGTGGAACTACCTGGATTAAATCCAACGTTCCATCATCCTCGAGTCTCTTGATCCTCTTTAGATTGATGTGACCTAGTCTCAGATGCCATAGATATGTAAGATCCTCATCAGAAAATGAAAACTTTCTCTTCTTATGATTAAATGAGTTATATGCAGCATTCACGGAAGATTTGTGCAAACAAGTTATGATATAAAGAGAGTCTTTCTGTATCCCACGACAGATAACACCGTTATTGCCATTGATAGTAACATGACTATCAAAAATAACTTCAAATCCATCATTAATTAATCAAAAATAAGGTTCCGCCGAAAATCCGGCACATACAAAACATCTCTTAAAATCAAAACATTGTCTTGAAATCATAATGTAACATCTCCAATTGCTACTGCAGACACAGGAGCAGCATTACCCATGGAGATCATCACCTCGTCATCATTCAGCTGCCTTGTCGGCCTGAATCCCTGCAAAGTGTAACAAACATGATCAGATGCTAAACATGTTTCCGTTACAAGTGCTAATGACGTACCTTGTCCAACCCGCTTGGTCAGACAATCCTTCTTCCAGTGACCAGTTTTGCCCTATGGAAACACTTGTCCTTCTTCCCCGGTGTCACAGTCTTCTTTTTCCCAGAACTTTTGCTTCCAAAGGCTGTCTTCTTGAATTTCTTTCCAATCACCCCTTTAGCACCTTTCAATGAAGCAGGGCGACTACTGGAAGAAACCAAGACTGCCTTTTTAGGTTGCATGACTGATTCAGCCTAAAGTTCTCAAAAGACTTCGGAAGTGAGTTGAGTATGATATCGACCTGGGCTTCCCCGTCAATACCTCCTCCATGCAACGTCAGTTCATCCATGAGATGAGTCATGGAAACAACGTGCTCCCTCACTAAGCTACGATCAGTCATTTTACAACTCACAATTTCCCTCATGAGTTTAAATCTGACAGCTCTATCAGATTCCCCATAAGTAACTGTGAGACTATCCTTAATCTCAGTTGCTTTTTCATAGTGCTGATGTTGTTGCTGGAGCACCTTAGACATGGTGGTCATCATGTAGCACTTGACTACATTATTAGACTTGACCCACTTGTCATAGAAGTTCCGCTCCACATCAGTTGACTCAGCAGTAGGGACAGCCGGACACGGAGTGTTAAGAACATATTTATGTTCCTCTACAACTAGGATATAATCCAAGTTGAGCTTCCATTCCAGGAAATTCGGACCAGTTAATTGATTTTGTGCCAAGATATTTATGTCATTATTCATAGACATAACTAAAAATAATAATTGATTAAAGTAAGTACATACATGCAGAACATTGAAACAAATATGCATTGTAACCTTTTGATAAACCAATACAATTGTTTCCCCCAATTGCCTAGGTGCATCTACTGCAAGCTCCTTTCGAAGACGTTTACAGCAGACCACCTAACCAGACTGCTCTTTGAAGTTCCAGTCATTAATTTCAATCCATGCCAGGTATTCGCCGGCAAATGAAATTAATAATCGGAGATAAAACTAAGACCATGTTCAACCTATCTGAGTAGGGACATCATTCATGAGTTAGTACTCAGGCAACATCCAAGCATTTGACCACAATTCTAACTCCGGAAGTTAAAAGGACGATTTGTCATACGTACTAGACCCATGACGCATGCCTCTTACAACCTTTGTTATCTCATTTAAAACAATCCTAGAGAACTTATGAACAAATAAAATAAGCAGGCTACGGTCGTGTAGACGTCTACTCATTTCACTGTCCACTTCTCACATGTTTAAATGTTTTATTTAGAAATCTCATCTATTAGAACTTATAAACAAATAAAGCAAGCAGGCTACGGTCGTGTAGACGTCTACTTACTTCACTGCCCACTTCTAATAAGAGACCGCATTGTGGAGGTCTTGTTGATTTTAATTAAAAAATATTGCTTAGTCTTTTTCCTTCAAAAGGTTCTTATGAGCACAGATTATTTTATGATCCATAAATTATGTCATATCTAAAATTCCATCATATTTCCCAACATGATTCCGGAATTTATAGACATAATTAAATAAATCACATAAAGCATGCTTTGAACAGTAAATAATAAAGCAGTAACATGCTTTCTTTCCTATTATCTACAACATGCTTTAAAAATAAATAATAAAAGCAGTAGCATGCTTTCCTATTATTTACTAGTGCGCACATAATAAATCACATCATACGAGAAAATAATTAAATAAACAAATAAAATTTCTCGTGGCCCCTTGATGCAATTACATGGGAAATAAAATAAAATTAAATCTATCTATTACAATGATTTAATTTAATACTGATCTTCAAATGGGATCCCACTTTTTAACTTGAAATCTGCAATCGAGCTAAAAAATAGTACAGCAGTTTGGGCCAGGAATTAGGGTTTCAAGCCCACTGGGTTGTAAAAACCCTAACTTTGCAAAAAACCTAGTTTCAGCAAATCGGGCCGCCTCCGGGCTGCTGGGCCTGCGCCCAGCCCGGATCTGAACCCTAGCAGCAAACCCTAGCTCACAACTAGGGTTTCCAGCCGCCTCCTTCAACACCCAAACCCTAGCCGCCGCCGTCCCATTCAGCCTGAACTGCCGCCGATCGCCGCGCTTGGAGCAACACAGTCACCGCGCCTTTAGTAGCAGGAGCTCGCGCACCAGATGTCGCAAGGCACGCCTGCGACCCTCGCAGCCCTAGTCGCTGAGTCTGCAACCTGCGCGCTGCTCAGCCACCCCATCTTCGTGCAATCTGCAGAGAACTGCCACGCGCAAGAGGCGCGCGGCCACTGCCCACTGTCGTGACGTCGCCGGTGAAGGCGCGACCCAGCCACGAACAACAAGCTTGCTGCACGTCGCTGCCACCTTCGCACGTGGGGAAAAGAGAAGTCATGAGCTGCTGCGACGGGGAAGAAAGTCACGGGTTGAGACGTTTAGAGGTCCGCCGCGCCTGGCTGCACGCGGCCACTGCCTCCCCTGCTGTGCCAGACTGCAACCGTCGCCAGGCCACCGCCGCGCCGCCTGCGCGCGGCTGCTGCTGCTCCAGCCTCCACCGAAAACTACTGCTTTACCATGCCGTTTTTCTTGTTCTCCATGTATTCCGGTTTATAGACTGAATAAATTAAAATACAACAGATCTAGATCTATTACATATTTTTTCCTATCAATCTAATCGCGGATTTTCTCGCGATTTAAAACATAACAAAAAAAAGAGACGGGCCACGAGAACAAAAATATCCACGACAAAATAAATCCATCCAAAATAAATTAAATAACATGCATAAACTATTTGTCAAATTTATTTTCCGACAGAGCCATAAAATACGAACCTCGCTCTGATACCAATTGTAGGAACTGAGTCTACAATAGGCGACATGAATCGCCATTTATTAAAACTCCGGATTCGATATATGGATATCAAAATAAATATCATGACAAACAGTGAATGCCCTATGCATGCTCCTATTTAATTAAATTCGTAGATTCAAAGGAATATCTGAGACTCCAACGACTGATCTACAGATCTAGATCGATGATGGCAATGAAGATGGTGTAGATCTAAATCTGTAATCGATCTAAGCGATGGTGTTCCTACAGATCTGATCTTCTGATCTGTTCCCTTGCTCGATCCAGAAATCTGGTGAGGATACGCTACCAGATCTACAGCCGCCCACTCTCTCACAATCTCTCAAGGGTTTCTGATTTGAAACTTTAAAACTTATATGGGAAAATGAGAGATTCATCTATTTATATAGATCTGAGAATGGGCTATTAGGGTTTAATAAACCCTAATGGGCTCTGAGCAGTGTTGGGCCAGACCAGGGATCAAATGCAAATAATAAAGTGGGCCTCCTATTAATTAATTCCATGTTCAACCCAAAACATAATTAATTAATAAACATTAATTCATGCCACCAGAGAATTAATGCTGACCTACCCCTTTATTACCACGTTATTAGGAACGGGTTGCATTGACTTGGTTAATCCCCATATTTAAGGTTTCAGACATTCATTAATTAATTCAGCGTATGACTATTAGCTGTAATTAATTAATCTTTTATTATTCCTGAGTAGTACCAATCAACCCTTATCGATTATGCTTGAATCAATGATTCAGCCTGCAGGACTTAGCATAACGAACCTCGTGAGCTTCCCTGGGAATGTCACCATCCTGAAACGGATATGGTTATCTAAATCCAGCCTGAGGAAACCCCACACAAACTGCCATCACCCAAGATGCAGATATACGAATACATGTAAGACTCTCCACCATAGCAAGTCAAAGTGACAGTCAACCCATGTGTGCCCCTCAGCTTTCAATAGACTTTAGATCGGACCAAGTTACCGAGGTCTTTACTCATTCATATGTCAAGTAGAATGGTTCATCTCACTGTTGATTCTCTCAATACATTGAGATGTACCAGACACACAAAGCAGTCAAGATAAACCACTTATGGACTTGTGTGCCGCAGCCTAAACCGACAGCCAAACCAGAAACTGTCTCAGCTGTGATAACTGTTTATATCTCGCTAGGTCGAACTATCTATACGATCCTGTGTGATCTCTTACACACCGTATGATCTCCCTATCAACGAGATAACTGGATGTGTTAGTTCGCATCGTATGATTGTTAATTCAGATAGGAGTTGTTTATTGCAAGTCATTAATAATTACCTGTATATCAAACATAACGTTTCCTAATATACCAATCATAATGCTTTTATGTATACAATTCCAACACTGACCCTGGTTTTTCTTATTCTAACCCTTCTGCTGCAGAACACCCTCCGCCTGATTTTGATTTAGGTATAGGAGGAGAGATTGTGGAAAGAAAGAAGTCTGTGCTAGAGGAGATGCTCGAGAAATTTATCAAGAGCTCCGACAATCGGTTTGTGAAAGTAGAAACCGAAGTGAAGGGATGGCCAACCACATGCAGCTGATGACGAAACACCTTCAGATGATGGACACGCAATTGAGCTAGATTGCCACCACACTCAGCAACCAACACAAGCCTGGACAGCTTCTGAGCACAACGGAGGTGAACCCAAGGGTTAAAAAAGACTACAAGGCCGTCACTCTAAGGTCCGGGACGAGCTACAAGAATCCCGAGATAGTTGTGAATGAGTCTGGTGGCGAAAAGGAGCAAAATTACGTAGGGGATGAATCCACGTTGATCGACGGACCTGCCGCGTCGATCGACGTAGAAGACAGAGCCACGTCGATCGATGCCACCCTGCATCGATCGATACCGAAGCCCATTCCAGGAACAAAGTTGAAGCAGTCTGTAGATCAACCCCCTCCTATGCCATTCCCACAACGGTTCGCGAAGCAGAAAGAGTATGAGAAGTTCTCCAGATTTGTGGAGAATCTGAAGAGGGTCAGCATCAACATCCCACTGATCGAATCATTGAAGGAGATTCCGGGGTACATGAAGTACCTCCAAAAATTGATGAGTGAAAAGAAGCAATTTGTGGAGAACGAGATGGTGAAGATCCACGAGCAGTGCAGCCTGCTACTTCAAAAGCAGGTGCCCATCAAGAGAAACGATCCTGGATGCTTCTCTATTCTGGTTGAGATCAGGGGACACACGTTTGAGAGAGTACTATGTGATACTGGGGCCAATATCAACCTGATGCCGTACTCCATCTACAAGCGTCTCAACATCGGAGAGATGAGGCCCATGACGATCACCCTGTAGATGGCGGACCGGTCTGTGTCCCGCCCGAAAGGTATACTTGAGAATGTGCTCATTCGCGTGGGCCATCTCATTTTTCCTACAGATTTTGGGGTGCACGAGATGAAGGAGGACGAGAACATGCCCATGCTCTTGGGGCATGAGTTTCTCGACACTAGCGCCGCCCTCATTGACTGTCGAGGCGGCGAGATCACACTCCGAGCAAACAACAAGAAGATTACCTTTGTGATCGACAAGAGCAAGAAGAAAGAGGAGTGCAATCGAATCTCCACTACTAAAGAAGGAGATGGATTTGAAGAGGATGAAGCAACTGCCATTGAGTGGGAGAGAGGAAACAAAAGGGTGAAAGTGTCAACTACGCCACCTTTTTCTGCGATCACCACCATTGTCAAAGACGAGAAGGTTTACATGGTGGATGCCAAAGGCCGACGAGTCTGGACCCCACCTCCTTGGAAGTGATTTGAGGTATCGTCGAGCTGTGACGTTAAATCTGTTGGGATTGTATACTGAAAGCATATATGATTAAGTGTTTTGTACACTGGTCTTCATATATGTGTTGCTACAACAATGCTCGCTGTCTGATGAAACAAACATACAACGAACCACAATATCCTATTATCTCGCCTATAGGGATGACCATATGGTGTGTAGGAGATCACAGAGGATCATATGACTAGTTTGACCTAGTGAGGTATAAAAAGTATCACAGCTGAGACAGTCCCTGGATAGGCTGTCGGTCTAAGCTGCGGCACATCGGTTCATAAGTGGGCTTATCCTAGCTACTTGATGTGTCCGTACATGGTTATGTATTGATGGGATCAACAGAGGGATGTGCAATTCTCATTAACATACAAATGAGCCAGATCCCTAACATACTTCCTATGATTTTAAACCTAACTGAAGGATAAGGGGCACACACAGATTGACCACACTTTGATTTACTAGGGTGGCGAGTCTTAAATGTACTCTAATACTTGTATTTTGGGTGTTCGCAATATGTGTGTGGCCTGCTTAGGCTGGGCGTTTAAGTAAGCATATCCGTTTCAGGATGGTGACATTCCCTGAGGAGCTCACAAGGTTCATTATGCTAAACCCTGCAGGTGGAATTATTAAATTCAGGCATAAGTGAAAAAGGACTGAGTGGTATTACTCAAGAAATAAGAGATTAATTAATTATGGCTGATTTTCATAAGTCAAATTAATTAATGAATGTCTAAAACCTTAAATATGTGGATCATGTTAGTTTTGTGCAACCCGTTCCTAATAATGTGTTAATAAAGGGTCGAGTCAGCATTGTTACCGTGGTGAAGGTTAAAACAATGTTTTTTTAATTAATTATGTTCTGGGTTGAACAAGGAAGAATTAATTAATAAAGAGGGCCCACTTTCTTATTTGCATCTGGTCCCTCGTCTGGCCCATGAACTGCTCAAGCCCATTAGGGTTAGGGTTTCTCAAAACCCTAACACTATATATTGGCCTTCTCTCTATCAGATCAAGTTAGACTTTTCAGTATATTGAAAATTGAGAGAGAAACGGCGGCGGCAATCTGAGGGAGGAATTGATAATTTTCTCCAGATCTCGGATTCAACTTGGTAGATAATCCTCACCAGATTTCCAAGGAGCAAGGGAATAGATCAGAGGATCAGATATTTAGGAACAACTGTTCATCGCCGGTGTTTAGATTCAGATCCAGATCTATTTCATCGTTATTGGCTCCGATCTAGATCTGTAGATCAAGCGGTGAAATCAGGTATTCTCAAAATCCATCCTCTGCAATTAATTTTGTAGGAGCATGCATAGGATCGCATGGTTTATTTAATTCAAATTTGTTCCCGGTACCCTAAGAACGATCCTTGGCAAGAATTTTATTAATGGCAACTCATGTTGTCCATCGTAGACTCAAACCCTACAAAATCAAGCACTTGTTGGGCGGTAACCCAACCTCTTACGTGTTTTCTTTTAAATTTTTGTTTTTTTTATTTATTTATGTCGAATTTCTATTATTTTTGCGTTAAAAGTTATTTTGCAGTTTTATTAAAAAAAATGGAGTACATCTATGCGTCGATCGATGCAGCCTGGAGTCGATCGATGCCGAGCAGCCGACTGACGGGATACACTTCATCCGAGGAGAGGGTCGCAAGAAGGCTTCACATCGACCGACGCATCCGGCGTCAATCGACGGATGGCGTCGATTGACGCAGAGTGCCAACAACAATTATTTCACATCGTGCGATGTTCGTAGACTCCGGGGGGGGATAAAAAGTTGATGTCTGAGATCAACTACCAGGTATCGTTCCCTCTTTTTTCTGATTTTAAAACTTATTCCACTCTTCGAGTTGGAAATATGTTTGGGGGGATGTGGACAAGTGATGGAACTTCTATCTTTTATTTATTCTGCTTTCCGCCTTAAATTTTTTTTTAAGTTTTATTCTATTTTGTGGGGAAAATTTTTGAGATTTGAAATAACCCGAATGAGATTGTGAGATTAGAATCGGTTGACGGTTGAGTTTGAATTTATTGTGATTGTGGTTAGATGATTATGAATGTAGAATACCGCATGATAGGATTGATTTGACACTTATGCTTGCATGCTGATTGAGCTGATTTGAAATAGACTGTGGAAGAAAATTTTAAACCCTTGTGTGAGATTTTGAGCTGTAATTCGTTTGATGTGAGATTCACATGTGTGTTTTGATTTCTCTAGAATTTGCCTATTTTCTGTGTTGAGACTGCATAGTGTGCACAAGTTTAGAAGATGATCTTAGGCCATTTTTGTTAACCCAATGTCCTAAACACTGTTCATTCACATTAAATTTTCCCTAGTTATCCACTTTTGAGCCTATACAAAAAATTTTCTTTCTTTGTCTATGAGATTGAGAAGAAGTATTGGTTTCGCTCATGTCTTGAGTTGTGGTATATGGGGTGGAATGATTGTGAGATGGAGATAAGAAAATATAAATTAGTGGTGAAAGATGTATGAAAAAGAAGCTCAAAGAAATAATTAGAATTCTCATAAGCTCTTTGAAAAGATAAGAATACAAAAATTATGTAAAGAGCATAAGAGATTCAAAATGAGCTAGAAAAAAAAGTTGTGTATTTGTTGATATATTTGAGGAGATGAGGTGGATGATGATTGAGAGTGGTTTTAGTTTGTTGAGTTGGCCACTTAATTGATTCTAGTCACTTGACCATATTTCCTTACCTTATCAGAAAAAGCCTACATTACAACCAATTGAAAGTCCTTTTTGATTTTAGACTTGTGTGCACATTCTAGCAGTGGAGATATTAGAAAATTTGCAAGCCTATGGTATAAATTTCTTCATACATGTTGTTGAGTGCTTTCATCTATACCTTAAACACTTGAGAGTTGAGCAAAACACTTCTTGTGAGTTCTTCCACTGTTGATGAATTTTCTGTCTCTTTCAAATAGCATGTGTGTAGTGGATTTTTGATTCTTGACTGTGATGAATCTTGTGAGGCATGGAACTTTAATCACATGATCTTTTGATTTCTTTCTTGCCTATTGATTGAGGACAATTAAACCTTCAAATTTGGGGGGTTTGATAAGCTCATTATTTTACTCGCTTATCTATATTATTTTCTACAATTTTATGTAGTTTTATTGAGTTTATACATATATTTTATCCATGAGTCTATATTGGGTGGTATTATGCGTACTTTAGTGTGTTTCTACAGGTTATAGGCCAAATTCACTTGAAAACTATTCCGAAAGCAGTGACGTGTAAGAGTAGCAGTGAAGAGTTCTTCCACAAGGGGAATTTGGGCTATTGGCGCATGGAAATGGATAAAGCTTTGAGTTAGCTCTCCAATGTAACTGGAATCGGGTCAATCAGAGTTCGGGAGATGAAGTAATGACCAAAATCGTGAGACCGTGTAGAAGGGGCGAGATAGAACCACATCGATCGATGCCGAAGGGAGAGTCACGTCGATCAATGCCAATCCACATCGATCGACGCGGGTCGGCTGGCGTGAGAATTCGATGAAAATCAGATTTATTCATATCTTTAGCCCTAGATTTGATAGGATACACATCCACCCCTTTAAATATTTAGTAAATTCGACTTTTTCATCATCAATCATCATATTTTTCAGTTTTTAGACTTTTGAGAGTTGGGAAATACTAAACCCTTTTATTTTCTTGTAAGTTCTTTATATTTATGCAATTTAATATGTTTTCTTTTGGATTTCTATCTGCGATGAATGGATAGAAATCCTAGCGGGTTCTAGTGTTGATGTTATTATGGATGCATGTTAGGATTAATTAATTAGGTTCATGATTCCTGTATTTATTTTATAATTCTAGATTAATTCAAGGACCGAAAGGTGACGATTAATATAGATGTCTAGGATGGAAGGACCGAGAGGTGAATATTGATAGTGGGATTAGGAATGCATGACACACTCTATACTATCCAATGAGATGTATTAGATTGTAGGGATTGAACTGATTTGCTTATCAGATTGACTAATTTGGTGTTCTTGAGACCGAGCGGAGATAGTCACTAATTAGTAATCTAGGTTATATTTGCCCAACCAAGGAAATATAGCATTATTGCAATATTCCAGCTGTTAAATTAATTGGTTCTACATGTTATCCATAATAAGAATTCTTCCCTAGAATCCGTGTTCCTTTAAATTAGATTTCAAAACATCTTTAATTTTCAGTATTATCATCTTTATTTTTCCAAATAACACCCTGATTATCTGTTTCCTCAAACAATGAATCTTAGGATCATAATTAGTACATAGGATAGTTTTGTTATACAATTCCCCTGGATTCAATAACCTTAGGGTTCTTTATAAATTTATTTGCCACTGTTGCTATAATTAATCTGTAGATTTTATAGTGATCACCTGTTCCTTTAGGAAGGGAACGACCAGGTCCATTCCCCACACCATGAACATCCACGGGGTGAAGGAGGCGTGAAGGGGTTCGGTGCTTTTATGGGTTTATGTCTCGAAACATTGACAACTATCGCAGCACTTGACGTGGTCGACTGCGTCCTTCTTTAGAGTTGGCCAATAGAACCCGGCCATGATGACTATGTGGGATAGTGACCGAGCCCCAGAAGGATTGCCGCAATCACATTTGTGTATTTCTAACAGCACTTGTTCGGTTTCTGGTGGGGTGATACATCAGAGAAGAGGTCCATCAAAGTACCGCCTGTATAACTTGTCACGGATCAGAGTGAAGCGGGTAGCCATCTTTTGAGTTTGCCACTGCACCAGAGTTATCTCAATAGATTGGGATGCTCTTCGGTAAGCTCAAAATCACATCAAACTCTAAAAGGTAGTTCCGGAGCTATAGCCCTTGTTTCGAAGCTTCGGAGGCGGCGACCTATTACGCCTTCATGGTGGAGTCAGCAATGCATTTCTGCTTTGCGCTCCTCTAAGATACAACCCCACCTCCCAAGGTAAACATATACAATGAGGTCGATTTCTTCTCATCCTGGTCCCCTTGGAAATCCGAATCTGTATAACCCACAGGGCACAAATCATCACCTTGATAAACCAGGCAGTAATATCTAGTTCTCTTCAAGTACTTGAGGATGTGCTTTATTGTAGTCCAGTGCGCCTTTCCAGGGTTAGACTGATATCTCGCTACCATGCCAACGGCATAACAGATATCTGGTCTGGTACACAGCATCGCATACATGAGACTACCCACCGCAGAGGCGTATGGTACAAGGCTCATCTCATCTTTCTCCCGATATGTCTCACGACACTACCCATTAGAAAGATGAACACCATGTTTGAAAGGTAGCAAGCTGTTAGTCCCTGAGATCAGAGTCGTCAAGGTAGCAATAAGATATTCACACGAAATGCAGCAGAATAAATAGCGTTTACTTGTATTTTGGTTATTCTTAACTTAGGTTTTTGTTCAAGTTTGCTTAAGTTACTTTTTGCAGTTATACTCTAGCAACTCCGTTGCTAGGTTAAATCGACATAGCACAAAAGTAATCAACAAGAGAACAAAAGGTTTATAGTGGTTCGATCAAATGATCTACGTCCACTCGTTAGCCGAATCGCTAAGAGTTTCACTAAGAAAGTATACGGTGTACAAAGAGTTGCCTTTCCTGCAAAGCAATCAACCGACGTTTAGTCTGTCTGCTCCACGTCTATCTTCCGATACTCCGAATCTTTCAGCTGTGGCTCCGGCTGAGTCAAGGGCGCACCTTCCTAAAACTCGCTTTTACCACCTTTGGAAGATTTTAGAGTTCCTTCGGAACTTTCCTTTGTTCTCGGCTTCAGTGCCCGTCCTAATCAATTCCTTCACAAGAAATTGACTGCTGGATACTTTCTGTAAGGAAAGTGATCCCAATAACTGAAGATTCTTGAATCAATTCAAGAATCTCTCAGATGAGTGTCAGACGTGTAGTGAGACACTCAAGATGTTGAAGGCTTTTTGATATCTCTGTATTATGCCTTTCAAGTAAACTGCTCTCAGGACCTTTTCGTCTCTTTTTGGAATCTTTCATACGTGTATTTGCGTTAGAGAGTGAGCAGCTCCTGCATCTTCCTTTGACTTGCCTTTTATAGTTTTTTTCTCAAAGCTTGAGTCGGCAGTTCCGTTTAGACAAAATGGATCTTTCTTCTTAAATGCAGGTAGCTTTTTACCAACTTTTCTCTCTCCGTACAGGCTTTTCCGACCTACTTCTGACAGGTCTAGTCTTCGCGTGTTGGTCAGAATGGCGGTGTAGCAGTTGTTGAGATTTTCTTTGTTGTGCCTTTACTGGAACGGGATGCTGGATATCTTTCAGCATATTACTGGACTTGATGCGCAGCAAATGCTCTTCTGCAACTTTGATTTCGGATTGCTAATGCCTTTTAGCAGTCTGTGACGTGTTATCAAATACTGACTCCTCAGCATTCTGCTATGACTAGCTTTCTTCATTTTTAGCTTTTCTTATGTTTGCTGATATTCTTCCAAGCAACCTATTCTATTACAACTCGATGTTTACCCTATACAGGACATTACATAAGTTGCTAAGCTATGCTAAGGTTCAGCAATGATCGACCATCTATTAAGGTTTGATCCAACAAAACCTTTTACATTGTACTCCTAAGGATAGTTCAGGAGTATTTTCCCTACAATTTCCCCATTTTTGGTGCAATCAAAGCTTACTAAGGATTGTTGAGACTTAGCATCAAAAAATTCTGAGTTACAAGGAAATTTCTAGAAAAACTATCTCAGAATCTTACTTGCATTAAGTCCTTTAGAAAAAATATTACAAGTTAATCATTCAGCAGACATTAAAACATTCTTGGCCTATCTTCCAGATTCTGATTCGTTGAATACACAGAGAGTGTATTTCAACTATTGTACGCACACAGAAAATCAGAATTTAGACAATTAGATTTTGTCATGATTCCGATGATTTCATATATGATATTGCAATTACATGTTTAGTGAAATCAGTTCAGAATCACAGCAAAAAAATAAGAAAGTGACAGATGAGGGTGACCTTAGTTCTGGGCGTCCGGTGGAGGTTTTGGCTTCTCAAGAGATTCCACCTTCTTCATTGTCATGGCCATGAGTTTCTCCATTTGTTCGATACAAGCTCGTTGTTATTCTCTCTGTTGTTCTTCTAATTTCATTCTTCGTTCCATCATTGCTCGTTCAAACTCTTTTTCTTTCCGCAGCAGCTCAGCTTCCTTTGCTTTCACCCTTGCTTGTTCAGCAATCCTTCTTTCTTCCCCCTCTTTGAGCGCATCCAAAACAGAAGAGGAGAAAGACTTGTGTGCACCAAGATCAACGCTGAGAGTCACCACATTTGTTTGCAGAGTAGAGACGGTTTCTTCCACATGTGTGATCTTGTCAGTAACTTGACCAACCTTTTGCTGAACTTCAGAGACACAGGTTTTAACTTCAAAAATTGCTCCTCGTACATCAGCAACCTCTTTTAGGACTTCTTCATTGAATCTGGCTTGCTGGATGTCGCGTTGATGTAGTGCTATGGTAGTAAGCTCACCAACTTCTCCTTCCACTTTTATAATCGCGGATTATGGGACAGAGACTTCAATTCTTTGGGTGGTAGTTTCAGCAACCACATTGGTATCTACTTCCATTGAGTCACACACTACATCTTGATCGGGATTTGAAGCAGAACCTTGAGCTTCATAGGCTTGAAGTGAGGTAGCAGCTCGAGTATAGTCTTTCTGAAAATTAATCATTTTGAGATAGTCCTGTCTCTTAGCCTCTTCTTCCTTTGCCTGTTCAAGAGCGGCTAGTTCTAGGCTTTTAACTCGCAACTTCTCCTCATAAGCAGCTTTTCTTTTCTGATAAGCATCCATTGCAGCCCTTTGTCGTTTGGTTAGCTGGATATGTGCTATAGACTTCTTATCTAGAGCAAACTGTGATCGGGGCAGCGACTGGGATGCGGAGAATTTTCGTTGGGCACGGATGGCAATAAGATATACACATGAAATGCAGCGGAATAAATAGCGTTTACTTGTATTTAGGTTATTCTTAACTTAGGTTTTTGTTCAAGTTTGCTTAAGTTACTTTTTGCAGTTATACTCTAGCAACTCAGTTGCTAGGTTAAATCGCCGTAGCACAAAAGTAATAAAACAGTAATCAACAAGAGAACACAAGGTTTATAGTGGTTCGATCAAATGATATATGTCCACTCCTTAGCCGAATCGCTAAGAGTTTCACTAAGAAAGTATACGGTGTACAAAGGTTGCCTTTCCTGTAAAGCAGTCAACCGACGTTTGGTCTGTCTGCTCCACGGCTATCTTCCGATAGTCCGAACCTTTCAGGTGTGGCTCCGGATGAGTCAAGGGCGCACCTTCGTAAAACTCGCTTTTACCACCTTTGGAAGAGTTTAGAGTCCTTCCGAACTGTCCTTTGTTCTCGGCTTCAGTGCCCATCCTAATCAATTCCTTTACGAGAAATTGACTGCTGGATACTTTCTATAAGGAAAGTGATCCCAATAACTGAAGATTCTTGAATCAATTCAAGAATCTCTCATATGAGTGTGAGATGTGTAGTGAGACACTCAAGATGTTGAAGGCTTTTTGATATCTCTGTATTATGCCTTTCAACTAAACTGCTCTGAGGACCTTTTTGTCTCTTTTTGGAATCTTTCGTACGTGTATTTGCGTTAGAGAGTGAGCAGCTCCTGCATCTTCCTTGACTTGCCTTTTATAGTTGTTTTCTCGAAACTTGAGTCGGCAGTTCCATTTAGACACAATGGATCTTTCTTCTTAAATGTAGGTAGCTTTTTACCAACTTTTATGTGTCCGTACAGGCTTTTCCGACCTACTTCTGACAGGTCTAGTCTTCGCGTGTTGGTCAGAATGGCGGCGTAGCAGTTGTTGAGATTTGCTTTGCTATGCCTTTACTGAAATGGAATGCTGGATATCTTTCAGCATAATACTGGACTTGATGCGCAGCAAATGCTCTTCTGCTACTTTGACTTCGGATTGCTAACGCCTTTTAGCAGTCTGTGACGTGTTATCAAATGCTGACTCCTCAGCATTCTACTATCACTAGCTTTCTTCCTTTTTAGCTTTTCTGATGTTTGTTGAGATTCTTCCATGCAACCTATTCTATTACAACTCGATGTTTACCCTATACAGGACATTACATAAGTTGCTAAGCTATGATAAGGTTCAGCAATGATCGACCATCTACTAAGGTTTGATCCAACAAAACCTTTTACATTGTACTCCTAAGGATAGTTCAGGAATATTTTCCCAACAATTTCCCCCTTTTTGGTGCGATCAAAGCTTACTAAGGATTGCCGAGACTTAGCATCGAAAAATTCTGAGTTACAAGGAAATTTCTAGAGAAACTATCTCAGAATCTTACTTGCTTTAAGTCCTTTAGAGAAAATATTACAAGTGAATCATTCAGCAAACATTCAAACATTCTTTGCCTATCTTCCAGATTCTGATTCGTTGAATACACAGAGAGTGTATTTCAACTATTGTACGCACTCAGAAAATAAGAATTTAGACAATAAGATTTTGTCATGATTCCGATAAATTCATATATGATATTGCAATTACAAGTTTAGTGAAATCAGTTCAGAATCACAACAAAAAAAATAAGAAAGTGACAGATGTGGGTGACCTTAGTTCTGGGCGTCCGGTGGAGGTTTTGGTTTCTCAAGAGATTCCACCTTCTTCATTGTCATGGCCATGAGTTTCTC
Organism: Plectranthus barbatus; assembly: GCA_026898455.1. Lineage (NCBI taxonomy): Eukaryota > Viridiplantae > Streptophyta > Magnoliopsida > Lamiales > Lamiaceae > Plectranthus > Plectranthus barbatus. The sequence continues at coordinate 349,213 of JAPKLW010000039.1, read as the reverse complement.
CATCTGTTCGATATGAGCTCGTTGTTCTGCTCTTTGTTGTTCTTCTAACTTCGTTCTTCATTCCATCATTGCTCCTTCAAACACTTTTTCTTTCTGCAGCAACTCAGCTTCCTCTGCTTTCACCCTTGCTTGTTCAACAATCCTTCTTTCTTCCCCCTCTTTGAGCGCATCCAAAACAGAAGTGGAGAAATACTTGTGTGCATCAAGATCAACGCTGAGAGTCACCACATTTGTTTGCAGAGTAGAGACGGTTTCTTCCACATGTGTGATCTTGTCAGTAACTTGACCAACCTTTTGCTGAACTTCAGAGACAGAGGTTTTAACTTCTGAAATTGCTCCTCGTACATCAACAACCTCTTTTAGGACTTCTTCATTGAATCTGGCTTGCTGGATGTCGCGTTGATGTAGTGTGGTGTGGAGTATGTTGACAAGAGATTGAAAACTCATTTGTACTGGTTCTACAACAATAGGTATGTCGGAAATGACCATTTCGTTACCGGTTGCTGTGGTAGTAAGCTCACCAACTTCTCCTTAAGAATGTCCCGCCCCAAAGGTATACTTGAGAATGTGCTCATTTGCGTGGGCCATCTTATTTTTCCTACAGATTTTGGGGTGCACGAGATGAAGGAGGACGAGAACATGCCCATGCTCTTGGGGCATGAGTTACTCGACACTAGCGCCAACCTCATTGACTGTCGAGGCGGCGAGATCACACTCCGAGCATAAGACGAGAAGATCACCTTTGTGATCGACAAGAGCAAGAAGAAAGAGGAGTGCAATCGAATCTCCACTACTGAAGAAGGAGATGAATTTGAAGAGGATGAAGCAGCTGCCATTGAGTGGGAGAGAGGAAACGAAAGGGTGAAAGTGTCAGCTACGCCACCTTTTTCTACGATCACCACCATTGTCAAAGACGAGAAGGTTTACATGGTGGATGCCAAAGGCCGGCGAGTCTAGACCCGACCTCCCTGGCGATGATTTGAGGTATCGTCGAGTTGTGACGTTAAATCTATTGGGATTGTATACTGAAAGCATATATGATTAAGTGTTTTGTACACTGGTCTTCATATATGTGTTGCTACAACAATGCTCGCTGTCTGATGAAACAAACATACAACGAACCATAATATCCTATTATCTCGCCTATAGGGATGACCATATGATGTGTAGGAGATCATGGAGGATTATGAATCGTTTGACCTAGTGAGGTATAAAAAGTATCACAGCTGAGACAGTCCCTAGATAGGCTGTCGGTCTAAGCTACGGCACATCGGTTCATAAGTGGGCTTATCCTAGCTACCTGATGTGTCGGTACATGGTTATGTATTGATGGGATCAACAGTGGGATGTGCCATTCTAATTAACATACGAATAAGCCAGATCCCTAACATACTTCCTATGATTTTAAACATAACTGAAGGATAAGGGGCATACACAGATTGACCACACTTTGATTTACTAGGGTGGCGAGTCTTAAATGTACTCTAATACTTGTATTTTGGGTGTTCGCAATTTGTGTGTGGCCTGCTTAGGCTGGGCGTTTAGGTAAGCATATCCGTTTCAGGATGGTGACATTCATTGAGGAGCTCACAAGGTTCATTATGCTAAACCCTGCAGGTTGAATTATTTAATTCAGGCATAAGTGAAAAAGGACTGAGTGGTATTACTCAGGAAATAAGAGATTAATTAATTCTGGCTGATTTTCATAAGTCAAATTAATTAATGAATGTCTAAAACCTTAAATATGTGGATCATGTTAGTTTGGTGCAACCCGTTCCTAATAATGTGGTAATAAAGGGTCGAGTCAGCATTGTTACCGTGGTGAAGGTTAAAACAATGTTTTATTAATTAATTATGTTCTGGGTTTAACAAGGAAGAATTAATTAATAAAGAGGGCCCACTTTATTATTTGCATCAGGTCCCTGGTCTGGCCCATGAACTGCTCATGCCCATTAGGGTTAGGGTTTCTCAAAACCATAACACTATATATTGGCTTTCTCTCTATCAGATCAAGTTAGACTTTTCAATATATTGAAAATTGAGAGAGAAACGGCGGCGGCAATCTGAGGGAGGAATTGATCGTTTTCTCCAGATCTCAGATTCAACTTGGTAGATAATCCTCACCAGATTTCCAAGGAGCAAGGGAATAGATCAGAAGATCAGATCTGTAGGAACAAATATTCATCGCCGGTGTTTAGATTCAGATCCAGATCTATTTCATCGTTATTGGCTCCGATCTAGATCTGTAGATCAAGCGGTGAAATCAGGTATTCTCTAAATCCATCATCTGCAATTAATTTTGTAGGAGCATGCATTGGATTGCATGGTTTATTTAATTCAAATTTGTTCCCGGTACCCTAAGAACGATCCTTGCCAAGAATTTTATTAATGGCAACTCATGTTGTCCATCGTAGACTCAAACCCTACAAAATCAAGCACTTGTTGGGAGGTAACCCAACCTCTTACGTGTTTTCTTTTAAATTTTTGTTTTTTTATTTATTTATTTATGTCGAATTTCTATTATTTTTGCGTTAAAAGTTATTTTGCAGTTTAATTAAAAAAATGGAGTACATCTATGCGTCAATCGATGCAGCCTGGAATCGATTGATGCCGAGCAGCCGACCGACGGGATACACTTTATCCGAGGAGAGGGTCGCAAGAAGGCTTCACATCGACCGACGCATCCAGCGTCAATCGACGGATGGCGTCGATTGACGCAGAGTGCCAACAACAATTATTTCACATCGTGCGATGTTCGAAGACTCCGGGGGGGATAAAAAGTTGTTGTCTGAGATCAACTACCAGGTATCGTTCCCTCTTTTGTCTGATTTTAAAACTTATTCCACTCTACGAGTTGGAAATATGTTTGGGGGGATGTGGACATGAGATGGAACTTTTATCTTTTATTTATTCTGCTTTCCGCCATAATTTTTTTTTATGTTTTATTCCATTTTGTGGGGAAAATTTTTGAGATTTGAAATAACCCGAATGAGATTGTGAGATTAGAATCGATTGAGGGTTGAGTTTGAATTGATTGTGATTGTGGTTAGATGCCTATGAATGTAGAATACCGCATGATAGGATTGATTTGACACTTATGCTTGCATGTTGATTGAGCTAATTTGAAATTGACTGTGGAAGAAAATTTTAAACCCTTGTGTGAGATTTTGAGCTGTAATTCGTTTGATGTGAGATTCACATGTGTGTTTTGATTTCTCTAGAACTTGCCTATTTTCTGTGTTGAGACTGCATAGTGTGCACAAGTTTAGAAGATGATCTTAGGCCATCTTTGTTAACCCAATGTCTTAAACACTGTTCATTCACATTAAATTTTCCCTAGTTATCCACTTTTGAGCTTATACAAAAAAATTTCTTTCTTTGTCTATGAGATTGAGAAGAAGTATTGGTTTCGCTCATATCTTGAGTTGTGGTATATGGGGTGGAATGATTGTGAGATGGAGATAAGAAAATATAAATTAGTGTTGAAAGATGTACGAAAAAGAAGCTCAAAGAAATAATTAGAATTCTCATAAGCTCTCGGAAAAGATAAGAATACAAAAATTATGTAAAGAGCATAAGAGATTCAAATTGAGCTAGAAAAAAAAGTTGTGTATTTGTTGATATATTTGAGGAGATGAGGTGGATGATGATTGAGAGTGGTTTTAGTTTGTTGAGTTGGCCACTTAATTGATTCTAGTCACTTGACCATATTTCCTTACGTTATCAGAAAAAGCCTACATTACAACCAATTGAAAGTCCTTTTTGATTTTAGACTTGTGTGCACATTCTAGCAGTGGAGATATTAGAAAATTTGAAAGCCTATGGTAGAAATTTCTTCATACATGTTGTTGAGTGCTTTCATCTATACCTTAAACACTTGAGAGTTGAGCGATACACTTCTTGTGAGTTCTTCCACTGTTGATGAATTTTCTGTCTCTTTCAAATTGCTTGTGTGTAGTGGATTTTTGATTCTTGACTGTGATGAATCTTGTGAGGCATGGAACTTTAATCGCATGATCTTTTGATTTCTTTCTTGCCTATTGATTGAGGACAATAAAACATTCTAGTTTGGGAGGTTTGATAAGCTCATTATTTTACTCGCTTATCTATATTATTTTCTACTATTTTATGTAGTTTTATTGAGTTTATACATATATTTTATCCATGAGTCTATATTGGGTGGTATTATGCGTACTTTAGTGTGTTTCTACAGGTTATAGGCCAAATTCACTTGAAAACTATTCCGAAAGCAATGACGTGTAAGAGTAGCAGTGAAGAGTTCTTCCAAATTTTTCTAGGACAATTAGTTTTGTTTAATTAATCTCTTATTATTTTTTAATAGTACAACTCAACCTTTATCGCTTATGCTTGAATCAATGATTTCGCCTGCAGGGCTTAGCATGATGAACCTCTTGCGCTTCCCAGGGAATGTCACCATCCTGAAACGAATATGGTGATCTAAATGTAGTCTGAGGAAACCCGACACAAATTTCCATCACACAAGATGCATATATATAAGTACAAATAAGACTCTCCACCTTAGCAAGTCAAAGTGATAGTCAAACCATGTGTACCCCTCAGCTTTTAATAAACATTAGATCCGACCCTGTTACAGAGATCTATACTCATTCTTATGTCAAGTAGAATGGTTCATCTCATTGTTGATCCTATCAATACATTGAGATGTATCGGTAACACAAAGTAGTCAAGATAAACCACTTATGGACTTTTGTGCCACAACCTAAACCGACAGCCAAACCAGAAACTATCTCAGCTATGATAATTGTTCACGTCTCGCTAGGTTGAACGATCTATATGATCTTCTGTTATCTCTTACACACCGTATGATCTCTCTATCAACGAGATAATTAGATGTGTTTGTTCGTATCGTATGATTGTTAATTCAGACAGGAGTTGTATATTGAAAGTCATTAATGATTATCAGTATATGAAATATAACGTTTCTCAATATACCAATCATTGTGCATTATGTATACAATTCCAACTTGGCATTTTCTGAAATTAAAGGGCCTTTTTTGTATGGTTGAGCGTTTATCGTAAACATCTACTTTCGTGGCTCTCAGTAAATTAGCTTGTGCTATTAGAGGAAACAAACAATATTGTTTTATCTAAAGGTTCTATACATATATATTCCAATCGTTCGTAGTATTTGATTACTTTAATCCGCTTATTAGTTTCTCAAATATGTCTTTTATTGCATCCCTCGTTAATTTCAATTGTACACAATTCCTAGATTGGTCTGAATTTTCATGGATAGAAAAGTGACATTGTCCAACTTTTGGATTCCTTTAGACATTTGTTTGTTCTATAAACTCCCTTTCCCTAGTTTGCCAATCGATGCATCTTTCGACGAGGAGCTTGCACAATATCACATAAGGAAGTGGTTAAATGGCATGGCCAGACAATACATCTTGGGTGGCATGTTAGATGCACTTCGTCCTCGTTATAGTGATGTATGGGTTGCAAGTGATTATGCGATGTCTTCACATAGCATATAGCGAGCTAGATGGACATGCTAGATCAAATCTTATCAAGGACATTGTAAGATAAAAAATGGGTTAGATGGTGAAATTGATAATAATGTCAAAATTGACTTGATACTGAACACGATACCGAAGTCAATTGATGACAACAAAATTTATGTTGAGAAAGACAAGAGTGCGTATATTGTTCACAATTTGCTCAAGGATCTTGTGTCAGCAGATGCTTCTTCAGTCTTTTCTGCGAGTCATTCTGATTTGCTTTTGAATTAGAAGAGTGATGTCAAAGGAAAGAGGGATGAAAGAAGCAGTGGGAGCCATCTTGCATTATCAAGTTTTCAAGATATCTTGCTAAAAGTTCTTCTAAGTCACATCGCAATAATATTTTGTAGAAGAATGGTAAAGTAGAGAGGAACAATGGAAAGAAAGATAGCAAGATAAACAAATGTTTCAAATGCGGTAAGAAGGTTCACTGTGAAGTAAATTGTCCAAGTTTTGTAACTAAGGGACAATGTACATCATCTCATTCATTAGTTGTTGAAACATGTTTAGTATCAATTTTATACTCCTTAGTGGGTAGTGGTTACTGAGGTTACTAATTGTGTTTGCTACACTTTGTAGGGGATCTAGCTCTTGAAGATGGCGGGATTACCATCTCCAAGATTGAAGCTGAAAGTCGCTGCTTCAGCTGATGGAGATTTTATTTTATGTTTATGATAAAAGAAGTTTTAGTTTTAGAGAGATAGTTTGTTTGAAAACTAATTTCCATTTATGTTTCTATCAATTATCAATTATTTTTTATAGAATAATTTTGTCATGTTAAATAACTGCGTTTTCCATTATTGTTAGATGGATGTTTCTCTTCAGTACTTGTTTACATAAATCAATAGTGATTAATGGCATATTATAAAATCTTAATAGCGATAAGGTCTTATTAAATTGTATTAAGTAATTCATGGGATTATAGATTTCATCCAGCGTATCCTAAGAATGGTACTTATAAATACTACTTGGAGGCATAAGATGATAACTAGAACTTTTAATAGGCGATTTAACCTCTAGGAGTTATTTCGTGTTTGATATGTGTTGAGTCTACTTTCGCAGTTCACTTTAATAGTCATATATACTGTAATCACTTAATATATGGATATGTTTATCTAATTCACTACAAGTCTAAGTCTCTTGCTTTAATCAAGAGCTTTTAGACTACGGTAGAAAAGAAGATAAATAACACCATGAAAAAATTATGATTTCATCGTGACGATGTGTATCTGAAATGATGTGTTGTACATTATCAAACAATGCTAGGGATTGTATCCCACTTGGCTACACCTGTTATCCCTCAAGGGATGGTGTAGACAAAACGAAAGAAGATTCTTTAAAGTTGATAAGCTATGGGAGCTTTGAAGTTTTTTTGTTTTTTGGGGAAATACGCCAAAAGCAGTAGTCTGTCTGCTTAGTCAAGTGTCTTCTAAGTCATTTCCATGTACCCTAGTGGATCTTGACCTTTTCAAAGGCAATGATGGGTAGTTCGGATTTTAAGCTGATGAAGGAAACTAATTTGTTAGAAGAAAAGTTTAAGCTAATAATATTTTGTGGGCTATCCTAAGTAAACAAAAAAAGGTTGTTTCATTAATATCCTAAATACAAGTAAGTTGTATAGAATCAGACCACAAATCCAAATATAATTTTGTTCTCCAACAATTTGGAGAAGATAATTCAAATCTATCAGGAAATACCCCGAGCCATATTGAGCATACCTTGATAGGTATGGTACTAATTGCACGGTTACCCGTGCTAGGCGGTAAACCACAAATTAATGCACATATAACTTACACCATAAAAGGAGCATCGTTGCAGTGGGAGATTTTCTTAACAGACTTAACAGTACTAGTTTGTTCGAAATAGTCTCTTGACTTATTCTCAAGACAACATTGTATTTTCCCTTGTATACACAACGAAGATGTTAAGCTAAATGATGCAGTTTAATAACATTTTTGATTCATAAGTGAATCAGTAACATTTATGGACGTATATCGGGATCAGTGTTACCAAGTAGCTTTCCAACTATAAGTAACTAAGTGATATACAAGAAAACAAATATTCAGATGGCAACCTAGTATACTTCAAAGGTCTAGGTTTTTGAGCAAAGGTATGTTTCATAACAAGACCTTCTCACTGGTTGCAACTCTTAAACCCATTAGAATTCTTTTGTCCATAACAACACATACGAACCTTAGTATCTAGAAGACAAATGTCATCATATGAGTTTTTTATAAACGGGCACCTTGATAAAAGGTGATGACATCTATATGCAACAACCACATAAGTTACGTGTAGTGACGTGAGCAACATCTTGTCTGGAAGCAAATAAAGTTCTTGTATAAACTTAAGGGAGCTTCAAGTTCATGAAAAAGACATTTCAATATTTTATGTCGATAATGAGAGTTTCATGTACCAGTTATGTGTGAGTGGAAGTGTGGTTTTCCTTGCACACTATGTAGATATTATTTCCTATTCGGAGACAGTGTGGGAATATTGTCGGGCATAAAGAGATAGTTATTAGAATAGTTTTAGAAGTAGGACACATAAGATAGTGGAATATCCTTTGGATTTAAGTCTTGTGTGAACACAAGAAAGAATGCTTAGGTGTCCTAAGTCACTTAAATTGATTCTATCGTGACTCGTTCAAGCCATGTAAAGGTTGCTACATTTTCTATGTGGCCATGAACGAAATCATACATCTGTAATGCTTTAAGCATATTGTACAGACATCAATTCAACCTTGGATAGGCACATTGGCTTATGTATGTACCATATGAGTTGAATTGAATTGGATATCCAAGAGGATCATAAGGAAGGAAATCAACCTCTAACTATGTGGTTGCCTTGGAGGAGGAGTTATATGAATTTGACACAAAAGTGTGTTGAAAATACTGGTATGAAGGTTGAGTTTGTAACAACTTTAGAAGCTTCGCAAGAAGAAGTATAACTCTGGTGTTGTCCTCTTGAGGTGTGTGTTACGAGTTTGCCTTCTAGAATCACAAAGTACTGTGATCGTGCTGGTGCAATGACAAACTCAAGGGAACCTAAGACTCACAAGGTGGTGAAACACATAGAATATGTAGTACCACATCATACGAGAAATTGCGATAAGAGGTGATGTGTAAAATGTGGGAGCGATTGACATGAATGGTCTAGTAGATTTATTTACACATTGTTTACCTCAAAGGACTTATGAGGATCACGCTCAAGGTCTGGATCTGAAAGGTATGATATACACACACTTTATACATTCATAAAGCATTGGTAATAATGTTTTGAGTATAAGTGTGATGGAGCCCAAGTAGCAGCTGTGAGAGACTAGAGCTCATAAGTTATTAATTTAATTATGTGTAAAGATTAGGCTTAGTTTAATTTATTCTATTATTTTGGGCCAACATGTTTAGGCCTTGTTTAATTAAATTTTGAATTATTCCCTTTAATTTCCTATATTAATTACCCTATTAGTTTAGGATTTTAGTTGCCTATATATAGGTCTTGTTACTAAACAATTTATTAAGTTTTCAGATTTTAATAAAATTGTGAGGTTTTCTCCTTTAAGTTTTGAAGGCTCAATCATCAAAATTCTATATTATCCATAGGGTTTCAATCTTGACTAATCAATCGAACAGTCATATCCGTTGGTGGTGTCTTCGACTATATCCTTTGTTGTTGGATCAATTCGCTTCTTGGGTCGTAGGAGATTTCAATATGGACTACGGTACTTGAAGGATTTCGAATCCATAGGTGTTGGATCCTTCCATCGTATCTACTTCAATTTTCTTTCGCGTTGTGTCTGAGTCAAGTCGTCCAAGTTCCTGGGCCGCGATCTAAACCTTCCGGCGAGGATCGTATCATTTTGGTATCAATATCCAGGTTGTGTCTCTCTTCTTCCTTATCATTCAATTTTGTTATTTCTTTTCTTTCGTGTCAAAAAAAACAATGTTAGGAATATTGTTAGATATTATAAAACCCTCTCTGTTGTAATTGATTTATAATCATAGTTTGATATGTTTTGGTGCATCAAAGATCTAGCAACTCAGTATCGAGTCGATTGTAAAACTCTTGTATAGGAATTGATACTTGAGATGTAATAGAATAGAAAGAAAAAGAATCTAGTTTGCTGAAGGAGTTAGCAGACTTGATGAATTGTTCAGCAACGTGAAGGAACACTACAAGAATGCTGAAGGAGAAACTCCAGCAGAAACCGAAGGTCTTACCTCATACTGCTAAGATACCCACTGCGTGCTAGCAGCCAACAAATGACAATTAGCAATCAAGAGAAGTTACAGAGTCTCAAATCAGATGCATCCAAATCACAAGGAAACCCAACGAATCAGAGGATAAAATAATCATGATACTCAAAGGAGGTTTCAGAGCCACACAAAAAGATCTGTTCTGACAAAGATGACTACAAAATAGATGCTACGCTAATTAGAGACGAGGAGACTTGAAGAGTCTCTGTCCGTTGTAGAAAAAGAAAGAACGCAGATAGGCGAGCAATCCCTTTGAGTCTAACGGATAAGATTTAAACAGATGTTTGAATCTTCACCTATAAATAGGTGTCACCCTTATTTGATTCAGAGGTTTGCGAATTTTTACACTCAGAGATAACAAAAAGAAATCATATACACTCTCTACATTACGCTAACACATTCGAGCTAAGATCCTGATTGATGCTTTTCACAAGCTTTTATCTCTAAAGCTCGAGACTTGCAAAGTTAAGCTTCCAAGGTTATTTTGGGATTCATTCTACTCTGGAAAGAATGTAGCAGTGACGATTGTCATGCAAGCGTGATTCTTACGGGCAACGCCAACATAAGGATAGGTTTTGGGAAGAACTATAAAACTCCCAGCAGTTGATGTCCAAGGAGAAGGGAGGTTTGTCCTCCCTCTACGGAGCGACACCGGTTGAAGATAGGAGAACGAGGTGCTTAAAGGTGTGCGCTGACCAGACGGAGGAGCTGCTCAATGTTAGAGATCAGTCCTAACCTTGTACTCAGTCTTCTAGTGAATTTTCAGTCGGAGGACTGAAGAGTGGACGTAGAACAGTTGTTCGAACCACTATAAAATCCTTGTGTCTCTACTGCCCTATTTCGTTATATTTTGTGCTTACATATATTTGAAACTCAACACAGAAAGTGTTGTAGTATAAATTGCAATTTGGATTAACGAATAATTGAGCTAAAACACTTTTGATAAACATTTGCTAAGTTGAGACCTAAGCAAGATACGTGCAAGATTAACTTAATACTTCCGCTACATATAAAACACTGTGATCAGGGACCAACAAGTTGTATCAGAGCGGTTGGACTTTACAGACTAGCTGCTTCTGAGTCGCTTAGGACCAGATCCAAATTTTCCTTGCATACCTGTGTTTCTGTGTTTAGCTTAGGTTCAAAATAATGGCGCACAACGTGAAGGTTGCAAAGTTCTCCACAGAATCCTACTCTACCTAGAAAAAGAGGTCGATTATCACACAGATGAAAGTACATCCTAAGATGAGACAAGTGATCAAAGGAGGACCAATAAAGATCCAAAAGGTAAAGACAAGGATTGGAGAAGACGTAGCAGGACCAGACGAAGTGGTGGACAAGCCGTTTGAAGAATGGACTCCAGAAGAGCGAGTCGGTGACCAACTAAATTACAAAGCCATGGATTTAGTTTTAGGTGCACTGTCACCTACTCTAATGGTAGAAGCGTTGGAGTATGAAAATGCGAAAGAGATATGGGATTTCCTTGGCACCCTAAGTAAAGAAACGGATCAGATGAAGAGAAACAAGCTACAACAATGGGTAGACATGTATGAATCTTTTTGATTGTTTTCAGGTGAAATCATCAATGACATGGAGGCAAGATTCAAAAATGTAGTAGCTGAGTTAAAGAAATAGGGAAGAACATACGAGCTTTCCGACATAAACTCAAAGATTCTCTCAAGACTACCAAAGGAGGATTGGTTTGTCAAAGTAACCAGCTTTGAAAGAAAAAGATCTGTCAACAATTAGCACCAAAGAAGTATTTGCTCAACTGAAGGCCCATGAATGGGACATCACGCAGATCAACTAAAATGCAGTTGCTCGTGCCGTATTGACCACTGAAGAACCAGTTTAAGATGCTGCATTCTTTGTGAAAAATAACAGACAGAAGTGGAAGACGAAGAAGTCATTTCACTCAGATCGACCAGCTCAGTCCAGTTCAACAAATAAGATTCCTTCCACCTGCGAATCTCAATTCAAAGATGCAGAATGCTCAGCTAGCAAACTGGAAGAAAAAATGAAGTAATTGCAAAGGCTGTTGTTGAAAGCCAAAGGGAAGAAGAATGATTTTCAGAAAAGTCAACCAGCATGTGAAGTACGAAAATGCGAATATGTATGTTTGACACACGGTTGTCAAACTTACTCGCATTAACAGGTTAGTGTCAAACCTTATATGCTTACAACTTTGACTCTTAAATGTCAAAGTTCCGAATCTGTTTGTTGCAACTAATTCCTACATTTTAGGAAACTTATATTTATCCGTTTAATAACATTTTTACTGGTCTTATTTATTAGGATTCGTATATATTATGCCTATTAATTATGTCTTATTAATTATATACTTTATATTATTATTCTAGGTTGTTATTCTAGTTCCTAAATAATAGGGAGCACCTCAACATCTTTATCTAACCCCCACGTGAGTTAGTGGGAGTTCATTTTTGTTGTATGAACAGGTAAAGATGTGGAAGAAGACACGATCCATTGCCATGTAGTGGAAGAAGTGCTCGTGTGCTCCAAGTTCTATATATTCGAGACGAGGAAGACTAGAGAAGGTGCGGATCAGAGGTGAAACACATATTCATACAAACTCTAGGCTGAATCGTCTTTCTCCAATCGTTCATCAAGCACACGAAGTCTACAATCGAGTTGTGGAATCCATCTCCGGAGAGTGAATCCTACGGTGGAGGAGCATTTGGGTTGTATCGTGTGATTTTGGGTTTGATAGTTTTTCGTAGGAATTTTACTAAGGAGTGAACTTAGGAAAATTTTTATCTTGTTTGGTATTTTGTTCTTCACTTGTAAAAACCTTGTTTTGAATAAGTGAAAACTATTTTTGCCGTGAGGCTCTCGAGGGTTTATAATTTATAAACCTTCGAACAATTAATTCCGCTGTGTCAAACTCTTTAGCTTCCGCGTGTGTTAAAATACTCTGTTTTGCGTGTCAAACCTTTGTGTTTTACTATCTTTGACACCATTGTATTAAACTCGGGCACTAAATTATATCAATTGGCGTCACGAGCCTCTACTTGACGGACTAAGTAGTTCATTTTTGCACGATGGATATGTCTAGTGTACCAGCCAGTCCTCCCGTGTTGGATAGCAATGGGATCAACTACAACATGTGGAAAACCCGTATGCGAATTTACATCAAAGCTCTTGATGAAAGAGCTTGGGCTGCGTTGCTGGAAGGATGGACACCTCCGAAGGAAGAAATTCCAGATCCTGAAGATGCAACAAAGACTATCATGATTCCAAAAGACGAAGGAAAATGTATAAATGAGGAACGGATGTTATCAAACTGCAATGCTAAAGTTCTTAATGCAATTTTTATGTCTGTTGATATTGGTTGTGCTGGGTTAATTTCAAGTTGCTTGGAAGCAAAAGAAGCCTGGCTTATTCTTCAAGCCAAATGCGAAGGGTCTGCTAGTGTGCGAAAGACCAAAATAAGACTCCTCACTACCAAGTTTGAGAATCTCCGCATGGCTGAGGACAAAACCATCACCGAATACTTTGAAAAAATGGTGACCATGGCAAATGAATCTCTCGCACTTGAAGAACCGATTAGCAATGAAAGACTTGTTAGCAAGATGCTTAGGACTCTACCTGAAAGATTCAACCACAAGATTTCTGCCATTGAAGAGGCTAGAGATTTGGAAAAGCTGGAGATTGGTGAATTGGTAAGCATTCTTACCACGTTTGAAATGAATTTGAATGAACAAAAACAGGTCTACAGGGGCAAAAGCATTGCTCTTCGTGCTGGAAAAGAACCAACTGAAAAGATGCCAAGTTCATTAAAGTTTGAGCTCGAGGTGTCAGACGATGAATTGCTAGATGAGGAACAACCGAATCTAGTACTCCTGACGAAAAAGTTCAACAAATTCATGAGATCTATGAAGAAAGGAAAAGGTGAATCCAGCTCAAATAGATTCAAAACTACAACCTCCGTGCCTTCAAGCGCCTCAAGTAACTCAACCACATCCTCACGTAAGAGTGATAAATATGCCAAAAATGGTATTAATCCTTTTTCCGAAAGTTCTACTTTTGATAATGTCAAGTGTCATGGGTGTTCTAGAATGGGTCATTTTGCTAACGAATGTCCTACTGTTCTAAGAAGAAAGAAGTTAAACTTTAACACCACCCTGAGTGAAGACTCTGACACTGATGAGGATGAGGATGAGCAAGTTGCGTTATATGTTAGGATTGAGGAGCTCAATGAAGATGATTAGATGGAGGTGGACAACACTAAAGAGCCTGAGGAGAAAGAAGATGCAAGAGATCTCTCTATTGTGCCATGTGGTGACACAAGCAACCGGCACAATGCATCTAAGTCTTACGTGTCAATGTCTGAGTATGTTTCAGGTCAAAGCAATGAGGAAGAAGGAAATTTTGTCTCTTCTCCAGAAGAAATGGAGAAAGTGAGTGATCCTTTTAACATTGTGGATAAACGATGTGAAGAACAAGGAGAAGAGATTGAAAGACTAAAAGAGGAGAATCAGTCCACTAGGAGACAACTCATGAGATTGGAAGTTCTTCTCACTAGAAGGGACAAAGAAGTCAGCTATCTCAAAGAGAAGCTGAAGGAAGCTGACTCTGTCTTTGACAAAATTAATCGTGGACGTGACACTCTAGATGAGATCCTTGCCACCAAAACCTCTGATGGAAGTGGACTAGGATACGTCGATCAATCTACTCTGAGTTCTAGTTATTTTGACTCCCAGAACCTAATCAAATTCACAAAGGGGGAGTCTGACACTAGAGTGTCAAACAAGAAAGAAAAATCAAAGAAGTATGTGTGTCATTACTGCAACAAGGCAGGCCACATCAAGCCTTTTTGCAGGAAAAGAATTGCAGATGAAAACCAGAAATCAGGTTCAAACTGCTTCGTTATTTACACTTCTTTAAAAACTAACATTGTAGGTACATGGTACTTTGACAGTGGCTGCTCCAGACACATGACAGGCGATCGAACATGTCTGTCGGACTACTCAGCAATTCTTGGTGGTTCTGTTACATATGGAGGAGGAGCTAAAGGAAGAATTATAGGCAAAGGAACTTTGAATGTGCCAGACTTTCCAAAACTTCAACATGTGTTGTAGTATGTGGAAGGTCTGACAGCCAATCTGATCAGCATAAGTCAATTGTGCGATGATGGGATGGTTGACAAATTTGACAAGGATGTTTGTGAGGTATACGATAAAACTAACAGATGTGTTATGTTTGGCAGTAGATCCTCAGATAACTGCTATCAAGCTGAACAAGAAGGAAGATGCCTGGTGTCAAAGCCTGACGAAGCTGAACTGTGGCACCAGAAAATGGGTCATGCGAGTACCCATTGCATTCAAAAACTTCTGAAGGCTGATGCAGTCAAAAGTGTTCCTAACCTGAAATTCGACCCTGACAAAATATATGATCCATGTACAAAAGGTAAGCAGGTACGTGCTTCTCATCCTGTTACTGATTCAGTTAACACCAGCACATGTTTTGAGTTACTTCACATGGATTTGATGGGACCTATTAAAGTTGAGAGTATAGGTCGAAAGAAATATGTGTTAGTATGTACTGATGATTTTTCAAGTTTTACTTGGGTGGAATTCTTGCGAGAAAAATCTGAAGCCTTTGATCACTTCAAGAAGCTGTACAAAAAGTTCAAGAAACTCTATCACTCCAGTGTCATACGGATCCGAACTGATCATGGAAGAGAGTTCTAGAATGAAAGCTTTAATGAATTTTGTTAAAGAAAGGGCATCTCTCATGAATATTCAGCACCCAAGACACCACAACAAAACGGTGTGGTTGAAAGGAAGAATAGGACTCTCCAGGAAATGGTTAGAGTTATGTTAAACTCAAAAAACCTATCCAAAAGACTATGGGCTGAAGCAGTCAACACTACGTGCCATCTGATCAATAGAGTGTATCTTCATCCTGGAACAAAGACCACTCTATACGAGATTCTAAATGGTAAGAAACCTAATCTTAAATACTTACATGTTTTTGGTTGCCTTTGCTTTATGCTGAATGACAGGGAATACCTTCCAAAATTGGACACAAGAAGCAGTAAAACCCTATTCCTTGGGTATGCTAGCAACAACAGAGCTTATCGTGTGTACAATCTTGACACTCAAACCATTCAAGAATCAGTCAATATTGTGTTTGACGAGGCTGGATCACTGCATGAGAGAATGGATGAATTGGATGCTTCCCATCTAATAGAATGTTCTGAAGAACCCTCTTCCAGTGAAAAAGACTTCCAGTAATCAGCCGACCACGAGTCAAACTTCACCAAGCTCTGACACAGAAGACCACTCTGACACGCCAGTGTCAAACCTCGACAGAAGGGACCCTCCTCTCAGAATAAGGAAGGATCATCCCACGTCTCAGGTAATCGGAAGTATGACAGAGGGTGTCCAAACCAGAAAGAAGGATCCTGTCAACTACCGAGAGATGGTCAGATCTGTGTGTCTATCATCAAGGTTTAATCTTCTGCATTCTGCTTGTTATTTATCTTTATTTGAACGAAAGAAGGTTAAAGATGCTCTTGCAGATGAGTTTTGGATTAAGTCCATGCAAGAGGAATTCAGCCAATTTGATTATAATGATGTGTGGGAATTGGTTCCAAGGCCGAGTGACAAGAATGTGATAGGAACCAAATGGATTCTCAAGAATAAAACTGATGAAAAGGGGAACGTCGTGAGAAATAAATCTAGATTGGTTGCTCAGGGGTATACGCAAATTGAAGGCATTGACTTTGACGAAACGTTTGCTCCTGTGGCAAGATTAGAATCAATCCGTCTCTTGATTGCTATTGCTTGTGCTGCAGATTTTTTACTTTATCAAATGGATGTCAAAAGTGCATTTTTGAACGGGATTCTTGAAGAGGAAGCTTACGTTGAACAACCCAAGGGGTTCGAAGACGTGTCAAAGCCGGATCATGTTTACAGGCTCAAAAAGGCCCTATACGGTTTGAAACAAGCTCCTCGTGCATGGTATGCCCGTCTAACTGAATTCCTGCTGTATTTAAGGTTTTTTAAGAGGTAACGCTGATAAAACCCTCTTTGTTAAACATATAGGAAACAATTTTATTATTGCTCAAATTTATGTGGATGATATTGTGTTTGGTGCGTCTGATGTCAAACTTGTCGATGAGTTTGTCACCAACATGTCAAACATGTTTCAAATGAGCATGGTAGGCGAATTAAATTATTTTCTAGGTCTGCAAATTATGCAACGTAAGGATGGTGTTTTCCTTTCTCAGTCAAAATATGCATTGGGTATAATTAAGAGATTTGGACTTGAAAATGCTAAACATATGAAAACTCCTATGGGTAGCAGTGATAAGCTATGTAGAGATAGTTCAGGTGTCAAAGTTGAACCTACTCTTTATCATAGCATGATAGGAAGTCTCTTATATCTCTCTACCAGTCGTCCTGATATTCTATTCAGTGTAGGTGTTTGTTCAAGGTACCAGTCTGATCCCAAGGAGTCACACCTAAAAGCTGTCAAAAGGATAATTCGATATATCTCTGGCACTCCTAATTTGGGTATTTGGTACACAAAACAGTCTAGCACTGACATTACAGGGTATAGTGACGCAGACTAGGTAGGTGATGTGGATGACAGGAAGAGCACTAGTGGAGTTGGATTTCTAGTAGGTGCAAACTTGGTATCATGGTCTAGCAAGAAACAGAATTGCGTCTCACTATCAACGGCTGAAGCTGAATACATCTCAGCAGCAAGTGGGTGCACTCAACTACTTTGGATGAGACAAATGCTAGAAGACTATGGTTTGCCTTCTGAAACTCTGACTCTCTTGTGTGATAATGCTAGTGCAATAGAAATTGCTAAAAATCCTGTCCAACACTCACGCACAAAGCACATTGACATAAGACACCACTTTATACGTGACTTGGTTGAAAAAGGTTTAATCTCTTTAAAGTTTGTGACAACAAAAGAACAATTAGGAGATATATTTACTAAAGCTCTGGACTTTGAGAGATTCTCATACTTGAGAAAATCTCTAGTGATGTGTAACCCTCCTACTGAATGATTTGACTATGTGTGACTGTTGTCTAACCTTTGACACTGTGATGTTAAAGTTTGTTCCTTTGTCGATTATACTTTTTCATGTTATAAAACTAAGAGATACAAGTGTGAGATCTCAAAGTTGTAAAACATGGTGATTTTACCCTATTTAAATTTCAAGTTAACTGAAAGTACTATGGACAGCACGTTGTTAGAACTCTGACCATGTGGAATCAAAGTTTATTTGGAAAATAAATGGGCTAATTTTTCTTTATCTCATTTAGTACTAAAGATTGGACGTGATTAGGCACACAATCTTTGTGGAAGGAATAATGAGATTATCTTTTATCGACACTTTGTAACTTTGACATCTCAGTATCAAACCTGGTAGCAGTCATCATAATTTGAATCTTTTCGAGCTTATCTTTTATTCTGCAAATTTGTTTTAAGTTGTTGCGAATTTTATGGTTTTTAAATCATAATTTAACCTAATCCGATTTATATTGGTATTTGCCTAAGTTTTAGGAATTTGTTTTAGATATTTTCTCATTATATTTGTTTAAAATTTTGAATTCCTTTATTTTTGATTATATTGTTATATTTGTTACAACATTGATACACCTCACCCCCTACTTAAGTATTTTGCAGCAGCCTTGTCACATCACTCCCTCACGCCTCTCAAAGCATCACCTCCACCACAAACCGTTTCAACTCTCACACTCTCTCCCACGTCTCACACAACCCCTCACATCCTCTCTCTCTCTCACCCTCTCTCTCTCTCTCCGAACCTCCTCAGCTCACTCCAAAACCCACCATGGCCGACAAAAACATCCAAGATCTCCTTGCCAAAACCCTTTCCTCGCCGGACGGAGCAAAGATTCTCCAACACCTTCTTGAGAGCCAAATGGAGAAAGCATCTCAAGCTTCCTCCTCTCAACCCGCCGTCGAAGGAACCACTTCCACTCCTATCTCTGAACCCGCCATCACACCACCATCCACCGCTGAAATCACACATCCGGCCATCTCTGACATCACACCTCCGACCACCTCTGAAATAAATCCACCACCTACTGTCACCGAACCCACTCATCCACTCATCACCGAACCTTCAACCTCTCGCCCTACTGAGCCTCCTGCGAAAGAACCCACCGCCGCCTCTCACTCTTCTCCTTCAAAATCTGAAAACCCTAACCCTCCTTCTGAGCCATCGATTGAGGAGTCTGACAAAGCATTTGACGAAGAAACAGAGCGAATCTTGCAGGAACCCTTCCTCCAACCTGATTCCTCTACTCTGCCCTCTAAATCCTTTGAAGATCTTCCCCTCTCTACCGTTGGAGCAAACCCGTCTGAAGTTCTTCATGAGCCACCACTTCGGTACGCTCTTCCTGGCCAAGAAGGTTTCCCCATCGATGCTGAAGAACCGGGGAATCTGAAGCTTATCTCTGATGCCGTCCAACAACTCGAAGGAAAGATGCCTGAATGGAGATCCGAAAGGATTTTCAAGGAAACAGCAAAAAAGCAATACCAAAAGCATGCCGCAACCCGCAGGAAGAAAGTGAAGCCACAGAAATTTCAAAGGAGTCTGACTGACGCCCCTCACGTCTTCACCAAGGATGACGATCTGCCCGAGCAGTCCCAAAGGTCTGACACCTTTGTGTCAGAGTTCGAGTCCGGAGATCCAGACAATTCCTACGACGAGGACTTCCAGGCAGACCAGCAAGCCACCAAGCAGTCCGAGGAACATGCTGATTCCAGTGGCGACCAGCCAGCCAAGAAGAAAAAGAAATCCGATGCAGCTACTTCTGTCAAGAAGCCCAGACCAAAGCCAAAGAAATCTGTGTCAAAGTCTACCAAACGCCCAGCCAAATCTGTCTCTCCTGAGCGCTCTGAGGTCAAACGGTCCAAAAGCCCAAAGGTTGAACAATCTGAGTCCCTGGAGCCTACTCCTCCGAAAGGAAAAGGTACTCAGTCCTCCTCTGATGAAGATAACTCTGATTATGAAGCTAGCCGGTCATACTCTGTTAAGTATTATCGTTGTTATGCTAAAACACTTAAGGGGCTTTATTCGAAGAGGGAGTTCAAAATGGAGAAATTAATGGATTCTGATATGTTTACGAAGTTTGGGTTAGACATTCTGCTTAGGAGAAGGGGTATTCTTAAAACTGTGACTGATTTTTCTGCCTTTAGCCCGTCTTTGGTTTTGGAATTTTTTGCAAACATGTTGAAGGATGAGGTCTTTCAGACTGGGAAACCAAAGTTTGGGAAGTCGTTTGTCCGGGGGAAAATTATTAAATTTGATCCTGATACCATTAACACTTTCCTCGGGTTAAAGTGTGTCAAAATAGATGGGTTGTCAAAGTCTGCATAAAATGAAATGGCTGCTGATCTCACGGGTGGAAAGACAAGGGTATGGGTGACGAAGCTTCCTGTCCCTGTCTCTTCTTTGACATGGAAGTATGTTGCCCTGTTCAAGATCAGTGTTCACAACTGGATGCCAAACAAGAACCTTTCGGTGCTTTCCAAGGAGCAAGCCGAGTTCCTCTATAGAGTGAGCTATGGTCTTCCCTTCAACTTTGGGCAAGTTGTTTTCACCAACATCTTCCGTGCAGTCACCAAAGCCGACTCCAACTACCTGCCACATCCTTGCCTTCTCCATGCGCTAATTTTATCTCAAGGAGTCACTTCGTTGAATGAAGAGTTGCAGTCTGATCCTATCCCCCTGGTCTTCGAGCAATCCCTGACTAGGAAAGGAGATTCCAGGGTCAAAGACTTTCCGTATACTCCGAGTGACATTTCAGAGGATGAAGATGTGGATGCGGGCTCTTTCCAAGATCAAACAGACCAAAAGTCTCCTCAAACAGGCCTTAAAGCTTCTTCAGGATCTGGAGTAAGCTTTCCAACCTGCTTCCATTCAGGGGGAGACGTGGTCTGAAGATGGTGGAAGATGGCTGGACTCTGACTCTGACCTTTGCTTTTTTTTTTTATTATGTTTTCAAAAACAATTTGCTATGTTTATTTTTTGATGTTCCCTAGATTTGGTACTGAATATTTTATGGTTCAGGGGGAGTATTATGCGATCCTTGTAATCATTTTAATTTGCCTATGCAATGATCCTTTTGCTTATGGTTGATCCATTTCTTTTATTTCTTTTATAATGGTTGCACCATATGGTTTTGTGGCAATGAATGCTATTTTGTCATGGAATGATCCATATAGAATGAAAACAGGCCGGATAAGCTTAAGGGGGAGATTGTGATGTACGAAAATGCGAATATGTAAGTTTGACACACGGTTGTCAAACTTACTCGTATTAACAGGTTAGTGTCAAACCTTATATGCTTACAACTTTGACTCTTAAATGTCAAAGTTCCGAATCTGTTTGTTGCAACTAATTCCTACATTTTAGGAAACTTATATTTATCCGTTTAATAACATTTTTACTGGTCCTATTTATTAGGATTCGTATATATTATGCCTATTAATTATGTCTTATTAATTATATACTTTATATTATTATTCTAGGTCGTTATTCTAGTTCCTAAATAATAGGGAGAACCTCTACATCTTTATCTAACCCCCACGTGAGTTAGTGGGAGTTCATTTTTGTTGTATGAACAGGTAAAGACGTGGAAGAAGACACGATCCATTGCCAAGTAGTGGAAGAAGTGCTCGTGTGCTCCAAGTTCTATATATACGAGACGAGGAAGACTAGAGAAGGTGCGGATCAGAGGTGAAACTCATATTCATACAAGCTCTAGGCTGAATCGTCTTTCTCCAACCTTTCATCAAGCACACGAAGTCTACAATCGAGTTGTGGAATCCACTCCGGAGAGTGAATCCTACGGTGGAGGAGCATTTGGGTTTGATTGTTTTTCGTAGGAATTTTACTAAGGAGTGAACTTAGGAAAATTTCTATCTTTTTTAGTATTTTGTTCTTCACTTGTAAAAATCTTGTTTTGAATAAGTGAAAACTATTTTTTCCGTGAGGCTCTCGAGGGTTTATAATTTATAAACCTTCGAACAATTAATTCTGTTGTGTCAAACTCTTTAGCTTCTGCGTGTGTTAAAATACTCTATTTTGCGTGTGTCAAACCTTTGTGTTTTACTATCTTTGACACCATTGTGTTAAACTCGGGCACTAAATTATATCATAGCAGACAACAAGAACGTCAAGAAAGTGTCAAAGACATGCTACGAATGGAATTCCCTGGATCATCTAAAGTTTGAATGCCCACGAGCAGATCATGAGGAAAGAGAAAGACTGAGAAAGCTGTTCAAAAGGCGAGCAACGAAGGCTGTCACTAAAGCCTTATTGATAAATACAGAATTACCAGACATCCCAGATCATGACGACGAAAGTTACTCATTAGAAAATGAAGAGTATGTTCTCATGGCGTTCATGACAGATATCACTGAAAGTGAGAACGTAGTCAGTTGAGAGCACAAGACATAAAGCATTCAAATCTCTCAACAACCGTAGTGTCCCCCACATCACTTGAAGATATGACACTGCATTCAATAGATTCCTTGACTTTGCTCAAGAATCTTCAATCATTGGGATACCTTCCAATCATACGAAGCATCCAGCAGTCACATCTCTAAAAAGAGATTGACTCCGACGGGCATTTGCCAAAAATAGACAAAGTTCAGAGAGAACTTTAAAATCTCCATTACAATGAAGGAAAAGTTTTACGAAGGTGCACCCTTGACTTGGCCGGAGCTGCGGACTAGAAGATTGAAGCATCGGAGGATAGCTTTGTAGTGGCTAGGTCGAAGGTTCACTACCTGCTACAAGTGTTTGGCGAATCCTTGTACTTCAATATCTTTTTAGTGAATTCTTAGCGATACGGCTAAGGAGTGGACGTAGATCTATTGGATCGAACCACTATAAACATTTTGTGCTCTTTACTATTTTATTATATATTGCTTGTGTAGTGATTTGAAACCTAGCAACGATAGTTGCTAGAGTATTTTCTTGAAAGAAACCCTAATTTCTACCTCGAGCTAAGATATTTTCATGAACTTAAGTGCAAGATAAACTTCAAACTTCCATTGCATTCGTGTGTGTTGGTTGCTAGCTATTCACCACGACGACTCTGATTTGGGACCAACAAGTGGTATCAGAGCCAGGTTGAACGACCGACTGGTTCTGAGTCTCTTTAACACCAGATCCGTGTTCTTTCCTTGCACCTGTCTTTTGTTCTTTTGTTGATCTAGCTCAGGTACTCTAAGGTGGCAAAGATGAATCATACCCTGCCCAAGTATACCAAAGAAAAATTTAATTCGTGGCAAAAGATGGCCACTATCCAGCTCCAGAGTATACATCCAGAAATGGCGGATGTTCTTGCTAATGCACCCATAAAGATTATGAAGGTCAACCAATTCGATGGTTCAGTTGCAGAAGGTCAACCGAGACCTCCGCAGATGATTGAAAAGAAGTTTGATGAGTATACGGTGGAAGATAATAAAAGAGCCGAGTTGGAGCACTTATCAAAGAAGCTAATCCTTGATTCCTTGTCGCCGTTAATGTCAGACAAAGCCTTAGACTTTAATACGGCCAAGAAAATGTGGGATTAGGTCTATGAATCTTCCTAGGAGACCGACCAGATGAAGCGCCACAAGGTACATGTAGCTGTTGATAAATATGAATCTTTCTCTAAGATTGTAGGAGAATCTATCCAAGGTATGGAAGAAAGATTCAACACTATTGTCGGAGAACTCGGAAATCTGGGCAAGACGTACGATAATGGCGAGATGAGTAACAAGATCATATCGAAGCTCTTTCCACGGGAGGATTGGTTCGTGAAGATGACGAGCTTGAGCGAGAAAGACTTTAGCCAAATGACCACATCTGAGGTATTTGCTCAACTCAGAACTCATGAATTCATTATACAACAATCAAAGAAGAACGAAGTCACTACTGCAAAAACTTCGTCATCTGCTGTTCCCCCGGAGGATCTAGCATTCTTCGTGAAGAGAGATGCTGGAAAATGGAAGACAAAAAAGCCCTTCCGTCCTCATGAGAGATCAGCTCCGGTTTCTCCAGCTAAGGAAGTAGTCCCATCCTCCAGCATGCAACCTGATGATCTGAAGATAAGTGAGCTGAAAGAGCAAATACGAAAGCTTCAGAAGTTGATGCTGGAAGCCAAAGCTGAAAAAGAAGCAAAGAAAGCCAAGCATACTTCATCATCCTCTCGTTCCACAGAGAGAAAGCCAAGGACATGTTTCGAGTGTAATTCTCCTGATCATCTCAAACATGAACATCCTAGAGCAAGTCAGGAAGAATGAGAGCGCCTCAAACAAAGGTTTGAGAGAAGAGCGGTTCGAGTGGTCACCATGGCATTACTGACCAGGACCGAAGTGCTGGACATTCCTGATAATGAGGAAGAGTACTATTCTTCGGAGGAAGATGATGAAGAAGCTCTGCTGGTCTTGATGGCAAATATTGTGGAAGATCAATTTGTTGATGCTAGTGCTGATGCTGAACAAAGTGCTAAATCGGCTCTAGTGATATGTGCGTAAAATGAACTATTATTCGATGTGTGCGCGTGCATGTTTGTGGCCATTTTACCCTCATATCATATGTTTTTGTTGCTCTTTTGTTGTGTTTTCATGTTTGAAATGTTGTAGGACGTGTTTTGGGAATAAAACAACACTTGTGGATGAGTTTTGGATGAAAATCGCCCGAGCTAGGAGTCAAAAGGAAGCTGGATCGACCGAGCAGAGCAGGAAGGGTGCAGGGGGTATTTCAGAGACTTTGCTCGGCCGAGCCAACTTGGCTCGGTCGAGCCAAGCCCTTTAGAGAGGTGGCTCGGCCGAGCCAGAAGGTGATTTTCAGCATTTGGCAGTTTTCAGCATGGCTCGGGCGATCCGAGGCCCTGTTTGCTCATTATAAAAGGGGGAAAACGGTTATTTTCATAACTAATTCATAATTTTTAAATAACTTTGAATAACCACCTCCTAAATTCTCTCTACGATTCCCATTTCCAACTCTTCCAAAGCCTCACCCAAAGTATCAAGGAGCCAAATCATCAATCCTTGGAGAAGAATTGAAGATCCAAGTGGGTAGATCAAGACCTAGCAAATCCAATTGGGGAAGACTTCACTTTCTACTTATCAATTGTAATGGATTTATTTGATTTCAACTTTGTATTGTAACAATTGAGAGGTATGTTGCTCTAATTCAATTTGGATGTTGATTTGAACAAGGATGCATGAAGATTAGGTTTGATAATTGTTTGTTTACTTTCCTTTGAGAGATTGAATTGCACTAGAACTTGTTCCTTACCTCTTAGGTGTAGGTAATGGCCAACTTAGGGGGTAGTTGACGTGAACCCTGCAGCCAACATGCGGGCGGAATCATCATGAATAGTGTAGTTTAATACGATTTTAGTTCCAATCCCTGTGCGGTGCGAGGATTGTAGGGCGATAATTGACGGTCGATTGGGAGTGGCCTAGAAGTTAATAACGTAGCTGTTTGCAATTCCTAGCATCATCTACTGCTAGTTATCCGTAGCAAGTGACTAGCGACATTAGAGTCGGTTGCTCAATCTCCTAGGGATTAAAATGTGTTTACATCAATGATTAGCCTAATTGGATTACATCTACGTTTATTTCAACGTCCTATCTACCTCATTTGAGTGTTTGATTGTCTTGGTTTACCAAAGTGTGGAGAGAATTGATTGACTGTTAATTGTTGGTTTAATTCATTACTTGTTATATGTTGTTAGCATAGGTTTACATTTGATGCCTAGATTGGTAGAAACTACTCAACGATTTTATCTTGCCTAGCTATTAGACTTTGCTATAGTATCCCAGTAATCTAGCGGGCGAAGGGAAGAAGGACCTGGATTGATAATTAAACCTTCTGTGTGCAGTGAGAATTTGTATGAGTTTTTATTGTGCATCAAGTTTTTGGCGCCGTTGCCGGGGACTTCATTTAATAGGTTGCTAGATATTGGGGGAAAAGTGAAGCTTGTAGGCTAGGTGTTTGTGTTTTTGTTTATGTGAATATTGTTACTAACATTTGTTTGATAATTGTTCTAATTTAGTTTTCTTTTGGATTTTTGTTTTTGTTGGAGACTTGCCTTTGTTGGACTCTTGTAGGTGTCTAACATGGAGAGACTTATTAATGTGCAAAGGCAATTGGAGAAGATGAGAGACCTCATGATGCAATGACAAAGACCCCGAATGCCTATCCGAAATGTGTATGAGGAAATGTTTGAATGTAGTAACCAATGGACGGAGGAGGAAAGAGCTTCTCAAATGGTAGATGTTGTTAAGGAATCTCAAGAGAGTGATTTGTGGAGGAGTCAAATAGAGCTCATGCAAGAAAAACTTAATTTGTTGAAAAGATCAAGAAAAGAACATGAAGAAAAGCAAGAGATGGAGGTGAAGAAAGAAGATGAATCGGCAAAGGAAAGAGAAGAAATACTTCAAGTTGATGTGGTAAATGAGGATATCAAGGAGCCGATACAAATCTTTGAATATATGGATATGGATGAGAGTGCGAGTATTGTGATGAGACCCGAGGAAATATTAGAAGATGGCAAAGAGGAGGAGGAAACCGAAGAAATCATTAGATAATGGGTGTTAATCAAGAAGAGCTCGTGTAGGAAGGCACCGAGGAGACGGTGAAGAACATTGAAGAAGGTAGAATTGAGGATCCTTCACTTGAAGAGATTCCAACAATACCGGCATTGGAATATTTCATAGAAGAGGAAAAGCCGACAATAAGCAAAGAGAATGAGGATAGGTTGCAGCGGGGAATGTCAACTTGGGAAGTAGGCAAGGTTAATGAAAGAATGGTGAGTGCATTGGATGAATGGACTAATGAATTTCTTGAAGTGGGGATTAGATTGGAGAATGTCTTAAGGATCACTTCAAAGAAGAAGCATTCATTCATGCAATTCGAGTTCAACAAGATGATCGATCCTCCTTGGAGATATGATAGGGGTGAAAGAAAAATTGCCTTGGACAAATTGCTCACTAGTAAATGCAGATTAACGGAGAAACGTGTATTGAAAACCAACAAGATTTTTGATAATGGATGATGTGGTAAGGTCATCTAGCTACAGACGTTAAGGAAGCGCTTGTTGGGAGGCAACCCAAGCAATTTTCTTTCTGTTGTTTAAATGTTTTTAGTTGCTTTGATTTTGAATAAATTTCTAGTTTGTTTGGTTTTGTGTTTGTAGGGAGGAACTACAAGATCAAGAGGAGTGACGATGCACCATCCACCATTTTTGCAAACTTAGTCTCACTTTACTATGTTTGGGGGGATGTGCTGGTAGCCGGTGCCTTGGTTTATTCCTCTCCTCTCTTCCTCTATCCTAGTTTGCTTTAGTTTAGTTTAGTTGTTGGATATTGTCCCTTTATTGGATTTGATTCGATTTGGTTGTATCTATATTGATGTTCTACCTTGGATGAATGTTTTGGATTATGCTGATCTTGATGATATGTATGGATATTTTCATGGGTTTGAGTTTGTTGAACATTGGTTTTGATGGTATGTTTGGTGGAGCTAGTGGAAAAAGGATTTTTGTGTATAGATTTTGGATTGTGGAATGATGGTGGGAAGAGGTTTTGGAAGTGAATATGGTTGAGGATTGTTTGATTGTGATTGCGGATAGAATCATTAATGAGTTGGCATGATTGAATACTTACTATTATGCATGGTTTGTGGTTTGGATTATTGGTTTGGTTTGAATGGTGGAACTATTGGATGTGATCTTATCATTGTTGATATTTGGTTTGTGGATAGTTTTGTGGATATGAGAGCTTTATTGGTTTGTTTTATGCTCAAGTGTTTGGTAGTGTTTGTTTTGATCTAGTAGGTACAAATAAGGTCTTAGAGAGCAGTTTGATCGTGTTTGCCGATGGGTAACGCTTTCTATCGTTCCTTCTACCAATTAGATTCATTACATTATTTTATGGCATGTAGATTGTGGTTAGGATGTTGTGTGCTTGTGTGTGTGTGATGAACCCGAACTAGACTTGAGGTTTGAATCATGATTTACTTGGTGAAGTTGGATGTTTATCTCAACCAATGATAGGGTGGAATCTAGTGGTCGAAGCATGTCTTAAGTTTCACTTTTGAATTGCCGAGTTTTGTGTGTGGTTAATGCATAGGACTTGACAAAAGCTGTGAGGTTTGAGCCATGATATTGTCATATCTATATTGTTTTTGAGTGGCAAGATTGAGAGTACAAGATCTAGAACTTGCATCTGTTCTCTATCTATTGGCATGAGTGTGTAAATAGAAAATGATCTTAAGCCATCGATTCCTTTCACACCGGGAGTATAAGGTGGTTGTTATCATTATTTTGCCTTTCGTATGTTTGACCCCCGTGATTGAGCTTTATTGGTGAATCTTCTTTGATATAATTAGGATCAAGTTTGGGGAAAAGAGTGTATGAGGGTGAATACGGTGATGAGAGTTGGATTGGGAATTGATTGAATTTGTATTGATGGGAAATGTTGAGGCATGAAAGATATGAAATAAAGGATTGGTTTGAATCCTAGAAAATGTGGCACCAACAAAATTTTTGGTGCAAGTGTTTGAAAAAGAAAAAAAAGGGGCACCGAAAAAATGAATGAATGATGGTGCAATTGAAAATTATGAAAAAGAAAATAAAAGAGAAAAGAAAAAAAAAGTGTGTTGTGAAATGAAAAAGCCTCGGGGTTTGTAGTGATTCGAAAAGAACAAGTTTGGGGGTTTTGGGAAATTGAAAAGTTTAGTCACTTTGGCTCAAAACCACCCACCTTTTAGTTAGCCACGTTACAACCCGTGAAAAGACCTTTTTGATTCTAGAAACTAACTCGTTGTAGTATAGTGGCTGAGAATGAATGCAAGCCTATGGAAATCGAGCTCGATATCTTGTGATTGAGTGAATCTCATCGTCCCTAAACACGTGAGGTGCTTTCGTTTCTTGTATACATTTTTTATGAGTGGTTCATGTCCTTAGCATTAACCTTATTACAAAGTTAGGTGATAATCTCGTTTTACTTGAACATGCTAAGATAACTTTGATGAGCTATGAGGTACCGCATGAGGTAGATTAATAGCTTTACTTTGTTTTGATTGAGGACAATCAAAGGTTCAAGTTTGGGGGATTATGATATGTGTGTAAAATGACCTATTTTTCGATGTGTGTGCGTGCATGTTTGTGGCCATTTTACCCTCATATCATATGTTTTTTTGCTCTTTTGTTGTGTTTTCGTGTTTTCGTGTTTGAAATGTTGTAGGACGTGTTTTGGGCATAAAACAACACTAGTGGATAAGTTTTGGATGAAAATCGCCCGAGCTAGGAGTCTAAAGGAAGCATGATGGACCGAGCAGAGCAGGAAGGGTGCAGGGGGCATTTCAGAGACTTTGCTCGGCCGAGCCAACTTAGCTCGGTCGAGCCAAGCCCTTCAGAGAGGTGGCTTGGTCGAGCCAAATTGGCTCGGCCGAGCCAGAACGTGATTTTCAGCATTTGACAATTTTCAGCATGGCTCGGGTGATCCGAGGCCCTGTTTGCTCATTATAAAAGGGGGAAAAACGGTTATTTTCATAACTAACTCATAACTTTGAATAACCACCTCCTAAATTCTCTCTACGATTCCCATTTCCATCTCTTCCAAAGCCTCCCCAAGGTATCAAGGAGCTAAATCATCAATCCTTGGAGAAGAATTGAAGATCCAAGGGGGTAGATCAAGACCTAGAAAATCCAATTGGGGAAGATTTCACTTTCTACTTATCAATTGTAATGGGTTTATTTGATTTTAACTTTGTATTGTAACAATTGAGAGGTATGTTGCTCTAATTCAATTTGGATGTTGATTTGAACAAAGATGCATGAAGATTAGGTTTGATAATTGTATGTTTACTTTCCTTTGAGAGCTTGAATTGCACTAGAACTTGTTCCTTACCTCTTAGGTGTAGGTAATAGCCAACTTAGGGGGTAGTTGACGTGAACGCTGCAGCCAACACGCGGGCGGAATCGTCGTTAATAGTGTATATTCATACGATTTTAGTTTCAATCCCTGTGCGGTGCTAGGATTGTAGGGCGATAATTGACGGTCGATTAGGAGTGGCCTAGAAGTTAATAACGTAGCTGTTTGCAATTCCTAGTGTCATGTACCGCTAGTTATCCGTAGCAAGTGACTAGCGACATTAGAGTCGGTTGCTCAATCTCCTAAGGATTAAAATGTGTTTACATCAATGATTAACCTAATTGGATTACTACTACGTTTATTACAACGTCCTATCTACCTCATTTGAGTAATTGTTTGTCTTGGTTTACCAAAGTATGGAGAGAATTGATTGAATGTTGATTGTTGGTTTAATTCATTACTTGTTATATGTTGTTAGCATAGGTTTACATTTGATGCCTAGATTGGTAGAAACTACTCAACGATTTTATCTTGCCTAGCTATTAGACTTTGCTATAGTATCCCAGTAATCTAGCGGGCGAAGGGAAGAAGGACCTGGATTGATAATTAAACCTTGTGTGTGCAGTGAGAATTTGTATGAGTTTTTATTGCGCATCATCTAGTAGTCGATGCGAATGAGGTACCATCTACTAGCACTTCTAACTTAGCAATCATGAGCGAATCAGAGGAATCTTTTCTAGATTCTGAGGATGATTATCTTACGAAGCTTTCTATTGAATTTTCAAAGATGTATGAAATCAAGAATGCTATCGTTGGAGAAAACACCTCACTAAAACTTAAAGTTACATCTTTGACCGAGGAAGTCGATAGACTATGATCCGAAAGTGAGGATTTTTCGAAACTTAAAGCTGATTTCTCCAAGCTTTCTGAAAATTTTCAAAATCTTGAAAAAGAGTAAACCAAAAGAGGAATGCATATGTGCTTACACATCCAGCAAGGCAGTTCTTAGTGTCATTGTGAGCCAACAAAGGAAACATTCTGATAAATCAGGATTGGGCCTTGGTTGTGAAGCGAAATTCTGTAAGGGTGCCTTAAATAAGAATGCTGAAGTTTCTAAGCAGAGAAAGATTTTATTCGTCTCTGCTCGAAAAGTAAATGCTGACAAAGGCAAAATAAAGGTAGATGCTGAGTCGAAAATTGCTAAGCAGACAAATTGGCGTAGCAAGCATGCTTCTACTGGTCCTCAACAGAGTGCACAGAGGATGCCAGCTAGGCATGTAATTGCTAGTTCTCAGCAGAGTACACCGAGAGTGCCTGCTAAGCATATGTCTGATGGATCTAAGCATAGTGTAGGGTTTGAGTCTACGATGGACAACACGAGTTGCCATTAATTAAATTCTTGCCAAGGATCGTTCTTAGGATACCAAGAACAAATTTCAATTAAATAAACCATGCGATCTTATGCATGCTCCTACAATATTAATTGCAGAGGATGGATTAGAGAATACCTGATTTCACCGTTTGATCTACAGATCTAGATCGGAGCCAACAACAATGAAATAACCCTAGATCTGAGATAGAACGCCGGCTATGGACAGTGGTTCCTACAGATCTGATATTCTGATCTGTTCCCTTGCTCTTTGGAAATCTGATGAGGATAATCTACCAAGTTGAATCCGAGATCCGGAGAAATCGATCAAGGTTCTCCCCCAGATAGCCGCCGCCGTCTCTCTCAATTATCAATATACTGAAACCCTAGTTATCACAACTTAATGATCTGATAGAGAGAAGGCCTATATATAGTGTTAGGGTTTTGAGAAACCCTAACCCTAATGGGCTGTGAGCAATTAATGGGCCAGACCAGGGACCAGATGCAAATAATAAAGTGGGCCCTCTTTATTAATTAATCCTTCCATGTTCAACCCAAAACATAATTAATTAATAAAACATTGTTTTAACCTTCACCACGGTAATAATGCTGACTCGCCCCTTTATTACCACGTTATTAGGAACGGGTTGCACCAAACTAACATGATCCACATATTTAAGGTTTTAGACATTCATTAATTAATTTGGCTTATGACAATCAACCACAATTAATTAATCTCTTATTTCCTGAGTAATGCCACTCACCCCTTTTCACTTATGCCTGAATTAAATAATTCAACCTGCAGGGTTTAGCAAAATGAACCTTGTGAGCTCCTCAGGGAATGTCACCATCCTGAAACGGATATGCTTACCTAAACGTCCAGACTAAGCAGGCCACACACAAATTGCCAACACCCAAAATACGGGTATAAGAGTACATGAAAGACTCGCCACCATGGTAAATCAAAGTGCGGTCAATCTGCGTGTGCCCCTTATCCTTCAGTTAGGTTTAAGATCATAGGATGTATGTTAGGGATCCGGCTCATTCATATGTCAATGAGAAGGGCACATTCCACTGTTGATCCCATCAATACATAACTATGTACTGACACATCAAGTAGCTAGGATAAGCCCACTTATGAACCGATGTGCCGCAGCTTAGACCGACAGCCTATCCAGGGACAGTCTCAGCTGTGATACTGTTTATATCTCGCTAGGTCAAACGATTCATATGATCCTCTGTGATCTCCTACACACCATATGATCATCCCTATAGGCGAGATAATAGGATATTATGGTTCGTTGTATGTTTGTTCTATCAGACAGCGAGTATTGTTGCGGCAACATATATGAAGACCAGTGTACAAAACACTTAATCATATATGCTTTCAGTATATAATCCCAACAATATCCCACTTATACTTAAAGCATAATACCATTGCTTTACCAAAGTATTAAGTGTGTCTATACTGTCAATTACTCCCACTGCATTCACGTCACCTCTTGTCACGATTTCTCGTATGATGTTATTCCACACATCCTATGTGTTTCACCACCTTGTGAGTCTTGGGTTCCTTTGAGTTTGTCATTGCACCAACATAATCACAATTCCTTGTGATTTAATTAGGCAAACTCAGAACACACACCTCTAGAGGATGGCATTGGAGCTATACTGCTTCTTGCGAAGCTAATGAAGTTGACAAAAACTCAGCCTTCATACCGGAATCCGCAACACACTTCTGTGTTAGATTCCTATAACTCCTCCTCCAAGGCCAACACATAGTTAGAGGTCGATTTTCTTTCCTTATGATCCTCCTGGATATCCGATGCCATTCAACTCACAAGGCTCATTCATCAACCAATAAGCCTATCCAGAGTTGAACTGATATCTGTTTAACATGCTTATAGCATTACAGATATCTACCTTCGTTCATTTACAATGTAGAAAGACAACAATCTTTCTTGTTGTGAACGACACACCACATAATCAATTTAAGCGACTTGAGATACCTGAACATCCTTTTCTTGTGACCACACAGGACTTTAATTCAAAAAATGTTCCAAGATCTCATAAGTCCTACTTCTGAAACTGTTCGGATAACCATCCTTTATGTCTGACAATATCTCCACACCGTTTCCGAATGTGAAAATACCATCTACATAATGTGCAATGAAAACCACGCTTCCGCTGACACATAACTGGTACATGAAACTCTCACTCTCGATAGACAATATCGAAATGTCTGCTTCATGACTTTGAAGCTCCTTCAAGTTCATACTTGAACTTCATTGGCTACCAGACATGATGCTTTTCACTTTACTGCACATAATTTATCTTGTTGTTGCATATAGATGTCGTCACCTTTTATCAAGGTACCCGTATATAAAATACGATGACATCATCCATCTTCCAGATATTTAGATTCATATGTGCTGTTATGGTTAAAAGAATTCGATTGGGTTTAACAGTTGCAACCAGTGAGAAAGTCCTGTTGTGAAACATACCTTACTCACTAACCAAGATATTCAAATATACTAGGTTACCATTCGAGCATTTCTTTCCTTGTATATCAATCAGTTGCTTATAGCTAATAAGCTATTTGGCAATCACTGATCCTGATACACAATCATAACATTTACTGATTCATTTCTAAATCCTTGACTTGACGTCATTAAATTGCATCGTTTGTCTTAACAGCTTCGTTGCGCTATACCCATAAGTACGATGTTGTTCGTTAAACTGGGAACAAGTCCAGAGACTGTTTCCACGAACTAGTACCACTAAGCCTGTTAAGGCAACCTCCCACTGCAACGATGCTCCTTTATGTTGTCAGTTAATGGTGCATTAATTTGTGGTTTACCACCTTACACAGGTGACCTTGCAATTGGTACCATACCTTCCATGGTATGCTCAATATGCCACGGGGTATTTCCTGATGGATTTGAATTGTCTTCTCTAAAATGTTAGAGAACAATTTCACATTTGAATTCATGATTTCATCCTATACAACTTGCTTGTATCTAGGATACACAAAGGATTCAACTTTTTCGTTTACGTGGAATAGCCCACAAAGCAGTACTAGCTTAAACCTTTCCTCCAACCAATCATTTTCCTATATCAGCTTAACAGCCGAATTACCCATCATTGCCCTTTTGACAGAGTCAAGGTCTGCTAGGGTATTTGGAACTGATTTTAGAAGACACTAGATTAAGCAAACACACAACTGCTTTTGGCGCTCTTCCCAAAAACGAAAATTTGGCAAAGCTGGCATAACTTATAAACTTTTAAAGAATCTTATTTCGTTTTACCTACACTATCCCAATCGAGGGATAATAGGTGTAGTTAACTGGGATGCGATCCCTTTGCTCTGCCAGATACTGTAAAACCCCATCACTTAAGATATACCATTATGAATGAACCATAATGTTTTTACGGTCTTGTTTAACTTATTCTCTACCTTAGTCTTGAACGCTCTTGATTAAAACAAGAGACTAAGACTTGTAATGAACTAGATAAACATATCCAAATCTTAAATGATTATAGTATCAATGCCTGTTAAGGCAATTGCGGAAGTAGACTCAAACCAGCAAACCAGAGCAAACACGAAATGACCTATAGAGATACAATCGCCTATTAAAAGGCCTGGTTACAATCTTATACCTCTAATTAGTTATCATAAGTACCATTCTTAGGAATACCTGGATTGAATCCATAATTCCATTAATTACTTAAAACTACTTAGACTGATATAACCTATCTCTATAGCTATTCTTTAAATTATACCTTAGAACACTAATAGTTTATGTAATCAAGTAATGAAGAGCTAACCATCTATAATAGAAAACACTGTTATTCATTCATGATAGATAAACTCTATCGAATAACTGATAATCCATTACAATAGATGAAAGATATGTTTATCAAAACCAAAACAACGTCTCTTCAGAAACTTGAATTAAAACAGAGTTTTTTAACATAAACTCTAAGTAAAATCTCCATCAGCTGAAGTAGCAACTTCCAGCATCAATCTTGGAGATGGTAATCCCGCCATCTTCAAGCCTTAAGCTTGATTCCCTGCAAAGTGTAGCAAACACGATTAGTGACCTCAGTTACCACTACCCTCTAAGGAGTAGAAAACCGACACTAACCATGTTTCAACAAGCAATGCAAAAGATGACGTCCGTAGCCTGCACCCCTTTTCGGAGATGCGTGCACAACAACAGGTTGCAGGAGCGCGGCCTAGCCGCACAGGAAACCCTAGGATTTCACTGCGCCGCCGCCACCCCTCCGCCAGCCTTGCACCACCGGCTGCGCCACCAGTCGCGTTGCCTGTCGGACCTGGGATCTACTCGCCAGAAACGACACGCACAGCAGTAAGAAAATAGGCGTTGCCAGCCACATGACTGAAACCCTAGGTTTCTGCTGGGCTGAATCTGAACTAATGCTGAAACTGTCGTCAGATCTGGACTGTGTTCTTCGTCTCTTCGTTCTTCCGTATCTCGGATTCTCCAATTTTACAGATTTAAAAAAAATAGAAAATACAAAAATAGATCTAAATCTATTACATGATTTTCCCTATTAAATCTAACCACGGATTTTTCTCGTGGTGAAAAACATATCCATAAACGAGAAGGCCACGAGAACAAAAACATCCACAACAATTTAAATCCATCCATGAACATACATATTTATTTAATTTCAATCTATCCAAGATAGAGCCGAAGAACATCAACCTGGCTCTGATACCAAATGTAGGGTTTGAGTCTACGATGGACAACACAAGTTGCCATTAATTAAATTCTTGCCAAGGATCGTTCTTAGGATACCAGGAACAAATTTCAATTAAATAAACCATGCGATCCTATGCATGCTCCTACAATATTAATTGCAGAGGATGGATTAGAGAATACCTGATTTCACCGTTTGATCTACAGATCTAGATCGGAGCCAACAACAATTAAATAGCCCTAGATCTGAGATAGAACGCCGGCTATGGACAGTGGTTCCTACAGATCTGATCTTTTGATCTGTTCCCTTGCTCTTAGGAAATCTGGTGAGGATTATCTACCAAGTTGAATCCGAGATCCGGAGAAATCGATCAAGTTTCTCCCCCAGATAGCCGCCGCCGTCTCTCTCAATTATCAATATACTAAAACCCTAGTTATCACAACTTAATGATCTGATAGAGAGAAGGCCTATATATAGTGTTAGGGTTTTGAGAAACCCTAACCCTAATGGGCTGTGAGCAATTAATGGGCCAGACCAGGGACCAGATGCAAATAATAAAGTGGGCCCTCTTTATTAATTAATCCTTCCTTGTTCAACCCAGAACATAATTAATTAATAAAACATTGTTTTAACCTTCACCACGATAACAATGCTGACTCGCCCTTTTATTACCACGTTATTAGGAACGGGTTGCACCAAACTAACATGATCCATATATTTAAGGTTTTAGACATTCATTAATTAATTTGGCTTATGACAATCAGCCACAATTAATTAATCTCTTATTTCCTGAGTAATGCCACTCACCCCTTTTCACTTATGCCTGAATTAAATAATTCAACCTGCAGGGTTTAGCATAATGAACCTTGTGAGCTCCTCAGGGAATGTGACCATCCTGAAACGGATATGCTTACCTAAACGTCCAGACTAAGCAGGCCACACACAAATTGCCAACACCCAAAATACGGGTATAAGAGTACATGAAAGACTCGCCACCATGGTAAATCAAAGTGCGGTCAATCTGCGTGTGCCCCTTATCCTTCAGTTAGGTTTAAGATCATAGGAAGTATGTTAGGGATCCGACTCATTCATATGTCAATGAGAATGGCACATCCCACTGTTGATCCCATCAATACATAACTATGTACCGACACATCAAGTAGCTAGGATAAGCCCACTTATGAACCGATGTGCCGCAGCTTAGACCGACAGCCTATCCAGGGACAGTCTCAGCTGTGATACTGTTTATATCTCGCTCGGTCAAACAATTCATATGATCCTCTGTGATCTCCTACACACCATATGATCATCCCTATAGGCGAGATAATAGGATATTGTGGTTCGTTGTATGTTTGTTCTATCAGACAGCGAGTATTGTTGCGGCAACATATATGAAGTCCAGTGTACAAAACACTTAATCATATATGCTTTCAGTATATAATCCCAACACATAGTACCCAGAAGATGTCTGCTAGATCTCACTCAGCAGTGTCAAGGAGGAATGTTGAGCATTATATTTCAAATGCTAGGATAGCATATCCTTCCTTCACTAAGGGCAAGCAGGTAGCATACCATGCTGTAAGACAACAATATCCATCTTACACACCACATAGGAGGAATACCTAAGTGAGGCCTGAGTCCAATCAATTTCCATTTCAAAGGACTAGGAAGGCTAAGCACACAACTCCATTTAGATCTAATTATGCAAAGCATACTTATCCAAAGGTTGAGAAGGTTGTGAAGAGTGATATCAAGAAACCAATCTTGAAAATCTCGAAGATGTGGGTTCCAAAAGGAACTATGATCCACGTTAATCCCGCAGGACCCGATGCTAAGCGGGTACCTAAATCAATGTTTTGATTGTGTTGCAGGGACAAGATCTAAGTGCGAAGACATCAAGTATGTCAAATGAGTGGATCCTAGATAGCAGCTGTTCAACGCACATGACGAGGGATGAAGAGTTGTTCTCAGACATTCAAAGAATCTATGGCCCTGCAGTCATGTTTGGAGACAACAACAACTGCAGAGTCACTGGGAGAGGATGCATAGAGCAAAATGGACTAAGGGTTATCAATGTTGCACTTGTATCCAATCTCAAAAAACAATCTGCTAAGTATTAGCAAGCTATGCGAAAATGGGTATACTGTTTATTTCGTTAGTACCGGTTGCTCTATTGCTCACAATGCTAAAGGTGACGTAAAGCTTACAGGCATCCGAAAGGATGGCCTATATATTGTTGATTGGCAAAGTGGCCAGCAACATTCTTGTTTTATAGCATTGAACAAGGAAGTAACCAATTGGCTATGGCATAAGAGGTTAACTCACCTGAATTTCAAGACCATCAACCACCTAGCAAAGCACAAGCTTGTTGAAGGATTGCCTGCTGAGACTTTCCGATAGGAAAGTGTGTGCAAAGCTTGCCTACCGGAGCTAATCCTCAAAGAGCAGAATAGCAAAGAGGTTACGGTCAAGAGGATTAGATCTGATAATAGGACCGTTTTTGCAATGGGATCTAGATAGATTTTTGCGCCGAAGCTGGTACCGGGCATGAGAAGTGCACTACTATGACTCCCCAATAGAACGGTCTAGCAGAAAGAAGGAACAGGACCTTGAAGGAAGCTGTGAGGTCTATGCTAGCTAATTTCGGTCTTACTGGAAAATATTGGGGCGAAGCAGTCATGACAGCTTGCTATACAAAGAATAGGAGCGCAATCAATGGCAGATTCAGTAAGACTCCTTATGAAATGTACAATGGTCGTAAGCCTTCTATTACTCATCTTCGTGCTTTTGGTTTTACATGTTATATTCATAACAATGAGAAGTCAAAGCTTAAGACTTTTTCGCCTAAGTTTGATGAAAGTGTGTTCCTATGATATGGACACCCATATTACAAAGGTTATCGAGTTTTAAACAAGACGACTCAAGTTGTGAAAATAACATGCAATGTTATTTTTGATGAGTCTACTTTAGTGCGCAAAGTTATAAGAGAGAAAGAGGATAGCAATCATGAGGGTAATGATGTCCACGGTCAATCGATCTTGAATTCTTTCGAAAATATGAAGTTTGATCTGACTAAGTCTATGAGTGATTGCAATCCAATCCAGACACACTCAGCAGCTGACCAGGCCGGTGATGCTAATGATCATGCTGAGGCCACCCCACCAATTTATCTTAATGATAATTTGGAGGTTATGGGATCACTTGATGAAGAAGATGAAGATATCCCAGATCCAGAAAAAGACGCCAAAGGAGGTTTAGGGGTCGCTGAAGACGTTCCCAAAGAAGATGCTGAGCATTTGGATGCTGAAGTTCCAGTTGCTGAGAATCCAGCTGCTGAAGATTCGGTTGCTGAGATTTCTGATGCTAATGTTCCGAATGCTGAGTTACTGATTACTGAACCCCAGGTGGATGCTGAAGAGAATGTTCCAGCAGACAACAATTCGGAAGGCGATGTGAGTGCTGAAACCTCAGCACCTTGCAATTAGAAGACAAGATGGCTAAGAGATCATCCCTTAGATGCTGTGATCAATGATGTCAATGATACAGTAAGGACGAGACAAGGGAATGCTATGTTAGCATGTTATATTTCCCATGAAGAACCATCCAAAGTTGAAGAAGCTCTACAAAATCCAGATTGGGTGAATGCTATGCAAGAGGAGCTTGCTGAGTTCACGCGCAATCATATTTGGGATTTGGTGGATAGACCTGAACATCAAAGCGTCATCAGGAAGAAGTGGGTCTTCAAGAACAAGAAAGATGAGTCGGGCCATGTCATCCAAAACAAAGCTCTTCTAGTAGCAAAGGGCTATAGACAATGCGAGGGAATAGATTACGATGAGACGTTTGCTCCAGTCGCTTGATTGGAAGGAATAAGATTATTCCTAGCATATGCAGCGCATCATGAGTTCTCTATGATGCAAATGGACGTGAAGAGTGCTTTTCAGAATGGTGAGCTCAAGGAAGAGAAATTTGTTCTCCAGATCAGATCTTCAGGGTTGTGTCCCAATGCTGTTCAGATCTACTACTGGTGAGGACTCCGTAGATTTGTAATCTGAGCAGGACCAGAATTGAAATTCTCCTCCTTCTTCACCAAAATCGGCGCCTCCCTCTCTCTCTAGGGTTAGTGCATTTCATATGTGTTATGACTTATGAGAGAGAGCAGTCTATTTATAGATCTAGGGTTGGAAACCCTAATGGGCCATTTTGGGCTCAATTCAGCATATTTAATTAGCCCAGTCCTGGGACCTAATGCAAATAATAAAGTGGGCCTATAATTAATTAATTCTCATGTCCACAACTAAGGACACAATTAATTAATTAATATTAATTATTTTTCGCCATGGAATTAATACTGACCTACCCCTTTATTACCACGTTATGAGAACGTGCTGCATTAATTGAGAATCCCCATATTTAAGGTTACCGGACATCCATTAATTAATCGGAGCCTCTGACAAGCTCTAACTACAATTAATTAATATCATATAATTCCTGAGTAGTACCACTCAAACATTATCACTCGTGCCTGAACTTAATCAGCCTGCAGGACTTTGGCACGATGAATGTTATTGAGCTCCTCAGGGAATGTCCCCATCCTATTACTCGGATATGGTTACCTAAACCCAGTCTCAGGCGGTACTACACGAACTGCTGTTACCCAAGATGCGGATATACGAGCATGTTACTTAGGATCTCCACCCTGGCAAGTCAAAGCAACAGTCAACCCGTGCAAACCCCTGAACCTTTGTTAGGGTTTGGACTCAATCAATATAATGAGATCTTTTATTCGTTGATGTCAGACAGACAAATATATCTCACTTCGGTCCATCAATACGCCACCTCTGCGTACCAGCATGTCAGGTAACCAGGACAGACTACTTATCCCGACAATGCCGCAGCCATCCGGACAGATGTATCCTCATACACTGTCTCGGCTGTGATCAGGTTTATATCTCACTAGGTCAAGTGATCATACTGTCTTCTGCGATCTACAACACGCCGTATGATCGTCCCTATCGGTGAGACAAGAGGATACCATTGTTCATACATGTAAGATTGTTAACAGATAGGAGAAATAAACCGTTGTATACTCATTATAATAAATGCTTTCATTATACAAAACCCATCAATCTCCCACTTATACTCAAAGCATAACTAAGCTATTACAGAGTATACAGTCCGTCTATCTAGTCTGCTGTCTCCTTAACCACTGTCAGTGGTCGGCATCCACCTCAGACCCAGCTCACGAATATGTCTTTCGTAAACCTTCTGCGGCAAGCTCTTTGTAAATGGATCAGCAAGATTGTCAGCAATGTCAATCTTCTTAATCAGCACATCGCCCCTCGATACGATTTCTCGTATGATATGGTACTTTCTCTCTATGTGTTTGCTTGCCCTGTGAGACCGCGGTTCCTTTGAGTTAGCCACTGCACCAGAGTTATCACAATAAACTGTGATGCTCCTCGGCAAACTCGGAATCACGCCCAACTCTAAAAGGTATTTCCAGAGCCACACCCCCTCTTTCGAGGCATCGGAGGCGGCGACATATTCCGCCTCCATGGTGGAGTCAGCAATGCATTTCTGCTTTGAGCTCCTCCAAGATATAGCTCCACCTCCCAGGGTAAACACATATCCTGAGGTCGATTTCTTCTCATCCTGGTCACCTTGGAAATCCGAGTCTGTATAACCCACAGGGCACAAATCCTCACTTTGATAAACTAGGCAGAAATTCCTAGTTCTTTTCAAATACTGTGGGATATGCTTTTCAGCAGTCCAGTGCGCCTGTCCAGGGTTAGACTGATATCTTGCTACCATGCCAACGGCATAACAGATATCTGGCCTTGTACACAGCATCGCATACATGAGACTACCCACAGCCGAAGCATATGGTACAAGACTCATCTCGTCTTTCTCCCGTTGTGTCTGAGGACATTGCCCACTAGAAAGATGAACGCCATGTCTGAAAGGTAGCAAGCCTTTCTTGGCGAGTTGCATGTTGAACCGGGCTATCACAGTATCCACATAGGATGCCTGGGACAAGCTCAACATTCTTCTCTTACAATCTCGTAAGACCTTAATCCCAAGAATGTAGCCAGCTTCACCCAGATCCTTCATTTTGAATTGTTCGGATAACCAAACCTTGATTTCGGACATCACTCCCTCGTTGTTTCCAAATAGGAGTATGTCATCAACGTATAGTGCAAGGAAGACCACGTTCCCACTGACACAAAGTCGGTAAACACAACTTTCGTTTTCCAACTGTGCAAATCCATAAGATTTAATCACATCGTTGAAACGTAAGTTCCACGGCCTTGAACCTTGCTTAAGTCCATACAATGACTTCCTAAGCTTCCAGACAAGATGTTCTTCGCCCTTGCTTATGTAACCCTCAGGGTTGTTGCATTTAGATGTCCCTACCTTCTTCAAGGTAACCGTTTAGAAAAGCGGTTTTGACATCCATCTGCCAGATCTCGAGGTCCATATACGCAGCTATGGCAAGGAGTATCCGGATGGATTTGAGCATGGCTAAGGGTGAAAAGGTTTCGTCATAGTCAATGCCCTCTTTCTGACTATAACCCTTTGCCACCAGCCTGGCCTTGAAAGCCATGATCTTTCCATCCTCCCCTTTCTTTCTCTTGTATACCCATTTGCACCCTATGGCCCTAAAGCCATCCGGCAAATCAGTTTTCTGGTATACATCCATAGCAGTTATGGATTCTATTTCAGAATCCATGGCGACACGCCATTTGGCAACATCCTTGCCATTTGGCTGTGAACGAGTCTGGAGGCGAAAAGGAGCAAAACTGCTCAGGATAGGGATCCATGTCGATCGACGCACCATCCGCGTGTAGGATTCGAGTCTACGGCCAACAACATGAGTTGTTATTTAATTCGCAGGACCGTTCTTAGGTTATCAAAAACAAATTCAATTAAATAAATTATGCCACCCTATTCATGCTTCTATAATAATTAATTGCATAGGGTGGATTCAAGAGAATACCTGATCTTCAATCGTTTCATCTATAGATCTAGATCGGAGGATGAACGATGAAGTCAAATCTGAAGCGGAATGGAACGATTGCCTTGATTGTGTTCCTACAGATTTGATCTTCTGATCTGTTCCCTTGCTCCATGGAAATCTGGTGAGGATTGTCCACCAAGTTGAATCAGGAAGCCGGAGGATTTGATCAGAAAAATCCTCCCCTGAAGCGTCGCCGATTTCTCTCTCTCTGAATATAATATTTTGATTTGAATATTAAATTGTATACTGTGGTGGCTACTTCTAACGTAGTGAGAAATCCTTTATATTGTGTTAGGGTTTTAAGAAACCCTAAACCTAATGGGCTTGAGCAGTATGTGGGCCAGACCAGGGACCAAATGCAAATAATAAAGTGAGCCCTCTTTATTAATTAATCTTTCCTTGTTCAATCCAGAACATAATTAATTAATAAAACATTGTTTTAACCTTCACCACGGTAACAATGATGCTCGCCCCTTTATTACCAAGTTATTAGGAATGGGTTGCATTAAACTAACATGATCCACATATTTAAGGTTTTAGACAATCATTAATTAATTTGGCTTATGACAATCAACCACAATTAATTAAAATCTTATTTCCTGATTAATACCACTCACTCCTTTTCTCTTATGTTTAAACAAATCATTAGCCTGCACGACTTCTCCTTTAACAGATATCTGGCCTCGTGCAAAGCATAGCATACATGAGACTTCCCACTGCAGAAACATATGGTACTTTAGACATCTCATTCTTCTCCTTCTCTGTCACTGGACATTGTGACTTTGAAAGACGAATTCCATAACTATAAGGTAAGAGACCTCTCTTGGAATTTTCCATGCTAAAAAGAGCCAACACAGTATCAATGTATGCAACCTGGGATAAGCTCAACATCCTTTTCCTACGATTACGTAGGACTTTGATCCCAAGGATGTAACCAGCATTACCCAGATCTTTCATCTGAAACTGCTCGGATAACCAACCTTTTATGCTTGATAACACCTCCACATTGTCTCAAAATAGGAGAATGTCATCTACATAAAGTGCAAGAAAGACCACACTCCCATTGACACATAAACGGTACACACAACTTTCGTTTTCGCATTGTGCAAATCCATAGGATTTGATCACATCATCGAAATGCTTGTTCCATGACCTTGAAGCTTGCTTAAGTCCATAAAAGGACTTCTTGAGCTTTCAGACAAGATGCTCTTGATCATTCTGCACATATCCTTCTGGTTGTTGCATGTAGATGTTACGACCTTCCTCAAGGTACCCGTTCAAGAACGTGGTTTTGACATCCATCTGCCAGATCTCAAG
Organism: Plectranthus barbatus; assembly: GCA_026898455.1. Lineage (NCBI taxonomy): Eukaryota > Viridiplantae > Streptophyta > Magnoliopsida > Lamiales > Lamiaceae > Plectranthus > Plectranthus barbatus. The sequence goes on along the minus strand of JAPKLW010000039.1, from coordinate 305,083 downwards.
ATCCATATGTGCTGCTATGGAGAAGTATCCGAATGGATTTTAACATAGCAACTGGTGAGAAGGTTTCATCATAGTCAATACCTTCCTTTTGACTATAACCTTTTGCCACCAGCCTGGCCTTAAACGCCATTATCTTACAACTTGATTCCTTCTTTCTCTTGTATACCCACTTACTGCCTATGGCCTGATAACCTTCTGGCAGCAAGGATTTCTGGTACACATCCATAGCTGTAATCGATTCTATTTCAGAATCCATGGCCTTTCGCTATTGATCAGCATCCTTGTCACTCATAGCTTCGTCGTATGTCCATGGGTGGGTATCATTCATTCCGTTTTCCGGGATTAAGTCGGAAGACTCTCCCACGAACATATACCGTTCAGGTTGCTGAGATAACCTCCCACTACGACGAGGCCCCTTCAATGTGTCTGTGTTTGGTGCATTTACTTGTGATTCACCATCTTGCACAGGCGGCCGTTCACCTGGTTCCATACCCAATTCAGGTATGCTCAGGTTGCCACGGGGTTCTCCTGATGGATTTGAATTGAACTCTTCAATTTCTTGAAGTACAATCTCGCTCTTGGTTTTGTGGTTTCTTATAAATTCGTGTTCCAGAAATCTTATGTTGGTACTCACAACAACTTTATGATCTTCTTGGTCATAAAAGAAACCACCATTTGTTTGCCTGGGATAGCCCACAAACAGCATTAACTTAGACCTGCCTTCCAACTTATCAGCTTCATTATTCAGTACGTATGCTGGACAACCCCACACTCTTAGCTTGGAAAAATTGGGCTTATGTCCATACCAGAGTTCAACTGGAGTTTTAGGAACAGATTTGGAAGGAACTAAATTAAGTAAGTACGCTGTTGTTTCTTGTGCATATCCCCAAAAGGAAATTGGTAAGCTGGCATAGCTCATCATTGATCTAACCATTTCTAACAGTGTTCTGTTTCTTGTCTCTGCTACACCATTCTGCTGAGGGGTGCCAAGTGCAGTCCACTGGGAAGTAATCCATTGATCTGCCAGATACTAGAGAAACTCATTGGTGAGGTACTCCCCACCACGATCGGATCGCAGTGTCTTTATGGTCTTGTTCTACTTCTTCTCTACCTCAGCCTTGAATTCCTTGAATTTCTCAAGGCATTTAGGTGACAATGTATCTGTGCCCACCACTAGCTTGTGTTGTCATAGGTCCACACAACTCAGAGTGGATGAGGTCCAACAAGTCATTTGCTCGAGACTCACTTGCCTTAAAACACCTAGTCGTCATCTTCCCCTCTATACAAGACTCACAAATTCTATGTGGAACTACCTGGATTGGATCCATAATACCACAGTCAACGAGTTTCTTAATTCCTTTAAGATTGACATGACCGAGTCTCAAGTGCCAAACATATATTATATACTCACTTGAAGAAAACTATCTTTTCTGTTGGTTAGACAAATTATATGCATCTTTCACTGTTGGTTTGTTTGAACATGTAATAATATAAAGAGAATCTTTTAGTGACCCATGACAGATAACAACGTTATTTCTCATGATAGAAACATCTCTACGAAAAACAACAGAATATCCATCATCAAAGAGTTTTGAAACTGAAATCAAGTTTCGCCGAAAAGTCGGCCTAATCAAAACATCTCTTAGTGTTAAAACATTATTCCCAAAACATAAAGTAACATCTCCAATTGCTGCAGCACAGACTCTAGCAGCATTTCCCATGGAGATGATAACCTCGCCATCTTCAAGCTCTCTAGTCAGCTCGAACCCCTGCATAGAGTAACAAACATGATTAGTAGCTCCAGTGTCCACTATCCACGAATGGATAGAAACTGATGCTAAACATGTTTCAATGACTAGTGCAGAAGATGACGTACCTTGTCCCTTGGTGACAAATACCGGACAATTTACTTTACAGTGACCTTTCCTTTTGCATGCAGAACAGACCTTTCTTTTGTAAACTTTGCCTCCAAATCTTTCTGTAGAACCATCACTAGTCGAATTCTTCATGCTTACATCCTCTACACTTTGAAGTGGAAAGTGATAGTCAAGTACAACAGCAGACAAGGAATCATTGATCTATTGAGCAGCCTCCAAGAAATTGATCTACTGATTCATGGAAGTGAAGTCATAGTAAGAATCTGGAAGGGAGTCGTATATGACATCAGCGAATAACTGATCATTTATATTTCCACCATTTAAGATATAGAATCTTCTGAGGTGATCCATGTGCAGCATGTGCTCCCTAACATTACCACCCTGTGCCAGCTTATAGTTCACAATTCTCATTATGAACTCGGCACTGGCAGTCTGTCCAAGCTTACCATAAGTCATAATTATGTCTCTCCAAATCTCAACAGCTTCAGTACAAAATGATACTTGAGCTGGAGCTCCTCAATCATGGATGACCTGAGCATTGATAATAACTTATTGTTGTTCGTCATCCATTTTTCAAGAGAGCTCCTAGAGAAACCTGAGGACTCAATGAGAGGTACAGCTGGACGAGGCACAAGTAACACAGAAACAGTCTGCGTAGCAAACTTGCATCGCTCCATGAGCCAATTCCAATCCTGGAAATTAGAACCCCTCAAGGGATTTTGTGCCAAAATACGAATAATGATAATCATAACTGAAAATGAATAAATAAATAAATTAAAAACATACAACAGAACAATTGAAACAAATATGCATAGTAACCTTAAGATAAAACAATACAATTTGTTTCCTCTAATTGCTCAAGTTAATTCTCCGCAAGCTACCCGAGTAGACCATTTACGATGAATGCTAAACCAGATCAAATGATCCTTTAATTTCTTAACATGTCAGGTATCTAATGACAAAAGAAATTAATAATGGAGATCTCTAGACCATGTTCACCTATCCGGAGCAGGGACATCACAAATGAGTTATACTCCAGGCAACATCTAAGCCAAAATAACAACAATCCTAACTCTGAATATAAAAGAGCGATTTAGCATACGTACTAGACCCATACTGTATGCCCTTAACATTCTTTGTTATCCCACTTAGTTTAATCTTAGAGACCAGTGAAAGTTGTCTCAATGCAAGCTACCCGAGTAGACCGTTGGCTTAGAGGCTCCCACTTCTTATCTTAAAATAAGTGTTTTATTTTGGAAACCTCATTGCATTAGAACTTGCGAGAGACCCCTAACGTAAGCTACCCGAATAGACCGTTTACGCTTCGAGATACCTGATAACTGCAGAAAGCAGCGAGCAAATAATAAATTTTACACCCGTAGGTAGTCGATCCCACATGGACTGTGCAACTAGAAATCCAAAGTACTAGCTATGATTTCTAGAACATAGATGTTTGAGGAAATATACTAAAGATTTTGTTTTGTAAATTAAAGATGATAATGTAAGAAAATAAAGGGTTTGAAAACAATAAAGGGAAACACAGATCCTGGGGCAGATAATCTAATCATCATCATGAAATATCAATCAACTCAGCAATGGGGAAAACATAGATTTTTGTGGATTAAATTCCTTGGTCAGGCGATTAAATCCTAGATTATTAATTAGTGACTATGTCCTCTCGGTCTCAAGAACACCAAATTAATCAATCTCATAATTATATAATTATTACTATGTAGGTTTCTTCCTTTTGAGACAGAAAACAAACACAATTAATTCTCTCTTCCTGTTAATAATTTTCATCTCTCGATCCATCAATTATTAACTATATACCTAGATCTCAATTCACCTCTCGGTCCTTCTTTTAATCTAGATTATAAAATTAAATCAGAGAATTAATCCATGCTATATGAGTCGATTTCAATAAACATGCATCAGAAAAGATAAATCATAACCCTAGAACCTGTTTAGGGTTCTAGCCACAAAACATGACTAAAATTAAAGCAAACATATTATTAAAGAACTTACAAATAAAGAGGAACCTTGAATGTCTTGTAAAAACTCCAAAGCTCAATTATTCTAAGTGTAATACTGCATAAAATGGGGATAATTTTCGTGCTTAAGAGTTCATATTTATAGAGGGGGCAAAAGACCTAATTTGAGTATTGGATAAAAATAGCAAAAACTGCCAAAACAAGCATAAAACAGCCTTTTCGGGCCTCCGTGTCGATCGACACAAATCCTGTCGGTCGACAGGAGTGTTGATCACAAGTTTCCAGAGTTTTGACCTCTGTTTCGGTCGACACAAACCCTGTCTCTCGACACTAAAACTTCCCTCTGCGCAGTCTCACGATTTTGGCCATAACTTTTGCTTCCAAACTTCGATTGACCCGATTCAAGTTGCATTAGAAATCTAATTCAAAGATCTTTCTATTTACATTCTCCGTTAGCTCAGATTCCACGTGTGGAAGAATTCGTGACTGTTCCTTTGAACATCATCTGCTTTCGGTACGGGTTTCCGATGAATTTGGCCTAAAACCTGCATAAATCACCCATCCAAGGCATAACACCCTCCAAAACAGACTCATGCACAATAATAAGTAAAAATATAACATAAAGCACTCGAAAAAATGGAGAAAAATATAGATAAGTGAGTATAATTATGAGCTTATCAATACCTCACTTCCAATGAGAAGTAGTATTTGTGGAGGTCTAATGATCTTGGTTAGAAAAGAACCAAAATCCAGTTTGTATTTTTAATTCTAAAGGATTCATGCGCACACATTATTTTATGTTGCCATAAATTACGTCACAACTAAAATTTCATCATAAATTAATATGAATCCTGGAATTTACAGACAGAATTTAAAACATAAAATAAATCACATAAGATATGCTCAAAAATATAAATAATAGCAACATGCTTATTAAAGTAAATAATTAAAGCAAACAGGCATGCTTTCCTTTTATTTACTAGTGCGCACAAAATAAATCACATCATACGAGAAATAATTAAATAAAAAATAAAATTTCTCGTGGCCCCTCAGATGCAATTACAACAGAAAATTAAATTAAATCTAACTATTACAAGATTTAATTTGATTACAAATCTTCAAGTTGGCTCTCACTCTTTAATCTGAATCTGCAATACTTGGGCTGAAATTAGGGTTTTAGAGATTTAGGCTGCCGTCGGGTCAACGGGCCCGTATCAAACCCTAGCAGCGAAACCCTAGCATCAAACTAGGGTTTCAGCTGCTTTCCTTCAGCCCAACGCCGCCTTCGACATCCAGCCACAGCCTGCGGCTGGCTCGCACCACCAGGAAGTTGCCGCTGTCCCAGCTGCTCACCGCCATCGTCGCCGATCGTCCATGCAGCAGGGAAATTGGCCGAGCAGACGCGATACGCGCAGGGCGTGGCCCAGCCACGCACGATGCAACCCTAGGGTTGCAGCCGCCACCCACGTCGCCGCTGGCGCCGTCTACTGCCCGCCTCCGCCTGCTGCACAGCCCCGGCCGGCCGCCACCAGACTGAACGCGCGCGCGCGCGTGGAGGAATTCGGCCCAGCCGTGCATGACCAAGCCCTAGGGTTTGCCACGCATCGCCGTTTTCCGCCGTGCACCACCGCCGTCGACTTCCACCATGTCGTGTTCTTCGTTCTTCAATTCTCGTCCTTCTCTCCGGATCCAAATTTACAGATTTGAAATAAAAAAATACAAAGCATATCTAAATCTATTAAAATGATTTTCCCTATCAAATCTATCCACAGATTTTCTTGTGGTGAAGAACAGATCCAAAAAAAACGAGAAGGCTATGAGAACGAAACATACACAACAATTTAAATCCATCCATAAACATGAAAATTTATTTAATTAAATTTATCAAGGATAGAGCCTAAGAACTGCAACCAGACTCTGATACCAATTGTAGGATTCGAGTCTACGGCCAACAACATGAGTTGTTATTTAATTCACAGGATTGTTCTTAGGTTATCAAGAACAAATTCAATTAAATAAATCATGCGACCCTATTCATGCTTCTATAATAATTTATTGCATAGGGTGGATTCAAGAGAATACTTGATCTTCGATCGTTTGATCTACAGATATAGATCGGAGGATGAACGATGATGTTAAATCTAAAGCGGAAAGGAACGACTGCCTTGATTGTGTTCCTACATATTTGATCTTCTGATCTGTTCTCTTGCTCCTTTGAAATCTGGTGAGGATTATCAACCAAGTTGAATCAGGAAGCCGGAGGATTTGATCAGAAAAATCTTCCCCTGAAGCGTCGTCGATCTCTCTCTCTCTCTGAATTTAATATTCTGATTTGAATATTAAATTGTATACTGTGGTGGCTTCTTCTGACCTACAGAGAAATCCTTTATATAGTGTTAGGGTTTTAAGAAACCTTAACCCTAATGGACTTGAGCAGTATGTGGGTCAGACCAGGGATCAAATGCAAATAATAAAGTGGGCCCTCTTTATTAATTAATCATTTCTTGTTCAACCCAGAACATAATTAATTAATAAAACATTGTTTTAACCTTCACCACGGTAACAATGTTGACTCGCCCCTTTATTACCACGTTATTAGGAACGGGTTGCATTAAACTAACATGATCCACATATTTAAGGTTATAGAAATTCATTAATTAATTTGGCTTATGACAATCAACCACAATTAATTAATATCTTATTTCCTGATTAATATCACTAACTCCTTTTCTCTTATGCTTGAATAAATCATTCAGCCTGCAGGACTTTGCATAAAGAACCTTATGAGCTCATCAGGGAATGTCATCATCCTGAAACGGATATGCTTACCTATACATCCAGCCTAAGCAGACCCCACACAAATTGCCAACACCCAAAATACAGATATTAGAGTACATTTAAGACTCGCCTAGCAAATCAAAGTGTGGTCAATCCGTGTGTGGCCCTTATCCTTGAATAAGGTTTAAGGTCATAGGAAGTGTTTTAGGGATCTGGCTCATTCATATGTCAATGAGAATGGCACATCCCACTGTTGATCCCATCAATACATAAACATGTATCGACACATCAAGTAGCTAGGATAAGCTCACTTATGAACCGATGTGCCGCAACTTAAACCAACAGCCTATTCAGGGACTGTTTCAACTGTGATACTATTTATATCTCGCTAGGTCAAACGAACCATATGATCCTCTGTGTTCTCCGACACACCATATGGTCATCCCTATCTACGAGATAAAAGGATATTATAGTTCGTCGTATGCTCACATTTATCAGATAGCGAGAATTGTTGATGCAACACATAAATGAAGGCCAGTATACAAAACACTTAATCATTTATGCTTTCAGTATACAATCCCAACAATCTCCCACTTATACTCAAAAGCATAATACCATTACTTTTACAGAGTATTAAGTGTGTCTATAAAATCTAGCTATTACAAAAGGGACATAAGATATCCAGCCTCAGATCTTCAGTCCAAGAGCACGAACGTGTTCCTCATAGATCTTTTGGGCCAAGCCCTTTGTAAATGGATCAACTAGATTCTCTTTCGTATCTATGTTTTGGACTAGCACATTGCCTCTTGCCACGATCTCTCGTATGATGTGGTACTTCCTCTCAATGTGTTTTGAGGCCTTGTGAGTTCTGGGTTCCTTTGAGTTTGCCACTACACCAGCATTACCACCGTATACTGTGATTGCCTTAGGCAAGCTCGGAACAATATCCAACTCCAGGAGGAAGTTTCGGAACCATACTGCTTCATTTGCTGCCTCTGAAGCTGCTACATATTCAGCTTCCATGGTGGAGTCAGCGATGCATTTCTGCTTGCAATCCTCCAAGACACAACTCCTCCTCCCAAGGTAAACACATATCCAGAGGTCGATCTCTTCTCATCTTGATCCGCCTGGAAATCCGAATCCGTATACCCAACAGGACACAAGTTCTAACTCTGATATACAAGACATAAGTCTCGTGTTTTCCTCAGATATTTGAGAATGTGTTTCAGCGCATTCCAATGCGCCTGCCCATGATTGGACTGATATCTTGCTACCATACCAATAGCTTAGCAGATATCTAGCCTCGTGCAAAGCATAGCATATATGAGACTTCCCACTGCCGAAGCATATGGTACTTTAGACATCTCATTGTTCTCCTTCTCTGTCACTGGACATTGTGACCTTGAAAGACGAATTCTATGACGATAAGGTAAGAGACCTCTCTTGGAATTTTCCAATCTAAAATGAGCCAACACAGTATCAATGTATGCACCCTGGGATAAGCTCAACATCCTTTTCCTACGATTACGTGGGACTTTGATCCCAAGGATGTAACGAGCATTACCCAGATCTTTCATCTGAAACTGCTCGGATAACCAACCTTTTATGCCTTATAACACCTCCACATTGTCTCAAAATAGGAGAATGTCATCTACATAAAGTGCAAGAAAGACCACACTCCCACTGACACATAAACGGTACACACAACTTTCGTTTTTGCAATGTGCAAATCCATAGGATTTGATCACATCATCGAAACGCTTGTTCCATGACCTTCAAGCTTGCTTAAGTCCATATAAGGACCTCTTGAGCTTCCAGACAAGATGCTCTTGATTATTCTGCACATATCCTTCTGGTTGTTGCATGTAGATGTCACGACCTTCCTCAAGGTACCCGTTGAAGAACGTGCTTTTGACATCCATCTCCTAGATCACAAGATCCATTTGTGCTGCTATAGATAGAAGTATCCGAATGGATTTTAACATATAAACTGGTGAGAAGGTTTCATCATAGTCGATACCTTCTTTTTGACTATAACCTTTTGCCACCAACCTCGCCTTAAACGCCGTTATCTTACCACTCGATTCATTCTTTCTCTTATAAACCCACTTACTGCCTATGTCCTGATAACCTTCTGGCAGCAAGGATTTCTGGTACACATCCATAGCTGTAATCGATTCTATTTCATAATCCATGGCCTTTCGCTATTGATCAGCATCCTTGTCACTCATAGCTTCGTCGTATGTCCATGGGTCGGTATCATTCAGTCCATTTTCAGGGATTAAGTCGGAAGACTCTCCCACGAACATATACCGTTCAGGTTGCCGAGACAACCTCCCACTACGACGAGGCCCCTTCAATATGTTTGTGTTTGGTGCATTTACTTGTGATTCACCATCCTGCACAAGCGGCTGTTCACCTGGTTCCATACCCAATTCAGGAATGCTCAGGTTGCCACGGGGTTCTCTTGATGGATTTGAATTGTACTCTTCAATTTCTTGAAGTACAATCTCGCTATTGGTTTTGTGGTTTCTTATAAATTCATGTTCCAGAAATCTTATGTTGGTACTCACAACAACTTTATGATCTTCTTGGTCATAAAAGAAACCACCATTTGTTTGCCTGGGATAGCCCACAAACAGCATTAACTTAGACCTGCCTTCCAACTTATCAGCTTCATTATTCAGTACGTATGCTGGACAACCCCACACTCTTAGCTTGAACAAATTGGGCTTATGTCCATACTAGAGTTCAACTGGAGTTTTAGGAACAGATTTGGAAGGAACTAAATTAGGTAAGTACGTTGTTGTTTCTTGTGCATATCCCTAAAAGGAAATTGGTAAGCTGGCATAGCTCATCATTTATCTAACCATTTCTAACAGTGTTCTGTTTCTTCTCTATGCTACACCATTCTGCTGAGGGGTGCCAAGTGCAGTCCACTGGGAAGTAATCCACTGATCTGCCAGATACTGGAGAAACTCATTGGTGAGGTACTCCCCACCACGATCAGATCGCAGTGTTTTTATGGACTTGTTCAACTTCTTCTCTACCTCAGCCTTGAATTCCTTGAATTTCTCAAGGCATTCAGACTTGTAGTGAAACAGATAAACGCATCCATATCTAGAGTAGTCATCTTTAAAGGTGACAAAGTATATGTGCCCACCACGAGCTTGTGTTGTCATAGGTCCACACAAATCAGAGTGGATGAGGTCCAACAAGTCATTTGCTCGAGACTCACTTGCCTTAAAACGCCTAGTCGTCATCTTCCCCTATATACAAGACTCACAAACTCTATGTGGAACTACCTGGATTGGATCCATAATTCAACAGTCAACGAGTTTCTTGATTCTTAAGATTGACATGACCGAGTCTCAAGTGCCAAACATATATTATATACTCACTTGAAGAAAACTATCTTTTCCGTTGGTTAGACAAATTATATGCCGCTTTCACAGTTGGTTTGTTTGAATATGTAATAACATAAAGAGAATCTTTCAGTGACCCATGACAGATAACAAGGTTATTTCTCATGATAGAAACATCTCTACCAAAAACAACAGAAAATCCATCATCAAAGAGTTTGGAAAGTGAAATCAAGTTTCGCCGAAAAGTCGGCCTAATCAAAACATCTCTTAGTGTTAAAACATTATTCCAAAAACATAAAGTAACATCTCCAATTGCTGCAGCAGAGACTCTAGCAGCATTTCCCATGGAGATGATAACCTCGCCATCTTCAAGCTCTCTAGTCAGCTCAAACCCCTGCATAGAGTAACAAACATGATCAGTAGCTCCAGTGTCCACTATCCACGAATGGATAGAAACTGATGCAAAACATGTTTCAATGAATAGTGCAGAAGATGACCTACCTTGTCCCTTTGTGACAAACACCAGATCATTTACTTTACGGTGACCTTTCCTTTTGCATGCAAAACAAACCTTTCCTTTGTAAACTTTGCCTCCAAATCTTTCTATAGAACCATCACTAGCCGAATTCTTCATGCTTACATCCTCTGCACTTTGAAGTGGAAAGTGATAGTCAAGCACAACAGCAGACAAGGAATCATTGATCTGTTGAGTAGCCTCCAAGAAATTGATCTACTGATTCAAAGTGAACACCTTGTCTTCCACAATGGAAGTGAAGTCATAGTAAGATTCCGGAAGGGAGTCGTATATGACATCAGTGAATAATTGATCATTCATATTTCCACCATTTAAGATATAGAATCTTCTGAGGTGATACATGTGCAGCACGTGCTCCCTAACATTACCACCCTGTGCCAACTTACAGTTCACAATTCTTATTATGAACTCGGCACTGGCAGTCTGTCCAAGCCTACCATAAGTCATAATTATGTCTCTCCAAATCTCAACAGCGTCAGTACAAAATGATACTTGAGCTGGAGCTCCTCAATCATGGATGACCTGAGCATTGATAATAACTTATTGTTGTTCGTCATCCATTTTTCAAGAGAGCTCCTAGGGAAACCTGAGGACTCAATGAGAGGTACAGCTGGACGAGGCACAAGTAACACAGTAACAGTCTGCGTAGCAAACATGCATCGCTCCATGAGCCATTTCCATTCCAGGAAATTAGAACCCCTCAAGGGATTTTGTGCCAAAATACGAATAATGATAGACATATCTGAAAATGAATAAATAAATAAATTAAGAACATACAACATAACAATTGAAACAAATATGCATAGTAACCTTTAGATAAAACAATACAATTTGTTTCCTCCAATTGCTCAAGTTAATTCACCGCAAGCTACCCGAGTAGACCATTTACGATGAATGCTAAACCAGATCAAATGATCCTTTAATTTCTTAACATGTCAGGTATCTAATGACAAAAGAAATTAATAATGGAGATCTCTAAACTATGTTCACCTATCCGGAGCAGGGACATCACAAATGAGTTATACTCCAGGCAACATCTAAGTCAATATAACCACAATCCTAACTCTGAATGTAAAAGAGCGATTTAGCATACGTACTAGACCCATACTGCATGCCCTTAACATTCTTTGCTATCCCACTTAGTTTAATCTTAGAGACCAGTGAAAGTTGTCTCAATGCAAGCTACCCGAGTAGACCGTTGGCTTAGAGGCTCCCACTTCTCATCTTAAAATAAGTGTTTTATTTTGGAAACCTCATTGCATTGGAACTTGTGAGGGACCCCTAACGTAAGCTACCCGAATAGACCGTTTACGCTTTGAGATACCTGATAACTGCAGAAAGTAGCGAGCAAATAATAATTTTTACAATCGTTTGAGGAAATAGACTTAGGATTTGGTTTTGTAAATTAAAGATGAAAATGCAAGAAAATAAAGGGTTTGAAAAAAATAAAGGGAAACACAGATCCTGGGGCAGATAATCTAATCATCAACATGCAATATCAATCAACTCAGCAATGGGGAAAACATAGATTTTTGTGGATTAAATTCCTTGTTCAGGCAATTAAATCCTAGATTATTAATTAGTGACTATGTCCTCTCGGTCTCAAGAACACCAAATTAATCAATCTCATAATTATATAATTATTCCTATGTAGGTTTCTTCCTTTTGAGACAGAAAACAAACACAATTATTTCTCTCTTCCTGTTAATAATTTTCATCTCTCGATCCATCAATTATTAACTATAAACCTAGATCTCAATTCACCTCTCGGTCCTTCTTTTAATCTAGATTATAAAATTAAATCAGAGAATTAATCCATGCTATATGAGTCGATTTCAATAAACATGAATCAGAAAAGATAAATCATAACCCTAGAACCTGTTTAGGGTTCTAGCCACAAAACATGACTAGAATTAAAGCAAACATATTATTAAAGAGCTTACAAATAAAGAGGAACCTTGAATGTCTTGTAAAAACTCCAAAGCTCAATTATTCTAAGTGTAATAATGCATAAAATAGGGATAATTTTCGTGCTTAAGAGTTCATATTTATTGAGGGGGCAAAAGACCTAATTTGAGTATTGGATAAAAATAGCAAAAACTTCCAAAACAGGCCTAAAAGAGCCTTTTCGGGCCTCCGTGTCGATCGACACAAATCCTGTCGGTCGACACAAACCTTGTCTCTCTAAACTAAAACTTCCCACTGCGCAGTCTCACGGTTTTGGCCATAACTTTTGCTTCCAAACTACGATTGACCCGATTCCAGTTGCATTGGAAATCTAATTCAAAGATCTTTCTATTTACATTCTCCGTTAGCTCAGATTCCATGTGTGGAAGAATTTGTGATTAAAGCATATAGGCATGCTTTCCTTTTATTTACTAGTGCGCACATAATAAATCACATTATACGAGTAAAAATTAAATAAAAAAATAATTTTCTCGTGGCCCCTCAGATGCAATTACAACTGAAAATTAAATTAAATCTAACTATTACAAGATTTAATTTGATTACAGATCTTCAAGTTGGGCTCTAACTCTTTAATCTGAATCTGCAATACTTGGGCTGAAATTAGGGTATCAGAGATTCAGGCTGCCGTCGGGTAAACGGGCCCGTATCAAACCCTAACAGCGAAACCCTAGCATCAAAATAGGGTTTTAGCCGCTTTCCTTCAGCCCAACACCGCCTTCGACATCCAGCCACAACCTGCAGCTGGCTCGCACTGCCAGGAAGTCGCCGCTGTCCCAGCTGCTCACCGTCATCATCGCCGATCGTCCATGCAGCAAGGAAATCGGCTAAGCAAACGCGATACGCGCAGGGCGTGGCACAGCCGCGTACGGCGCAACCCTAGGGTTGCAGCCGCACGCAGCCGCCACCCACATCGCCGCTGGCGCCGTCTACTGCCCGCCTCCGCCTGTTACACAGCCCCGGCCGGCCGCCGACAGGCTGAACGCGCGCGCGCGCGCGGAGGAATTCGGCCCAGCCGCGCACGGCCAAACCCTCGGGTTTGCCATGCGTCGCCGTTTTTCGCCGTGCGCCGCAGCCATCAACTTTCACCATGTCGTGTTCTTCGTTCTTCAATTCTCGTCCTTCTCTCCAGATCCAATTTTACAGATTTGAAAAAAAAAATACTAAGCAGATCTAAATCTATTAAAATGATTTTTCCCTATCAAATCTAACCACGGATTTTCTCGTGGTGAAAATCAGATCCAAAAAAACGAGAAGGCCATGAGTACAAAACATACACAACAATTTAAATCCATCCTTAAACATAAAAATTTATTTAATTAAATTTTTCAAGGATAGAGCCTAAGAACTGTAACCTGGCTATGATACCAATTGTAGGATTCAAGTCTACGGCCAACAACATGAGTTGTTATTTAATTCGCAGGATCGTTCTTAGGTTATCTAGAACAAATTCAATTAAATAAATTATGCCACCCTATTCATGCTTCTATAATAATTAATTGCATAGGGTGGATTCAAGAGAATACCTGATCTTCAATCGTTTGATCTACAGATCTAGATTGGAGGATGAACGATGATGTTAAATCTAAAGTGGAATGGAAGGACTGCCTTGATTGTGTTCCTACAGATTTGATCTTCTGATCTGTTCCCTTGCTCCTTGGAAATCTGGTGAGGATTATCTACCAAGTTGAATCAGGAAGCCAGAGGATTTGATCAGAAAAATCCTCCCCTGAAGCGTCGCCGATCTCTCTCTCTCTGAATTTAATATTTTAATTTGAATATTAAATTGTATATTGTGGCGGCTACTTCTGACCTACAGAGAAATCCTTTATATAGTGTTAGGGTTTTAAGAAACCCTAACCCTAATGGGCTTGAGCAGTATGTGGGTCAGACCAGGGATCAAATGCAAATAATAAAGTGCGCCATCTTTATTAATTAATCCTTCATTGTTCAACCCAGAACATAATTAATTAATAAAACATTGTTTTAACCTTCACCACAGTAACAATGCTGACTCGCCCCTTTATTACCACGTTATTAGGAACGTGTTGCATTAAACTAACATGATCCACATATTTAAGGTTTTAGAAATTCATTAATTAATTTGGCTTATGACAATCAACCACAATTAATTAATATCTTATTTCCTGATTAATATCACTAACTCATTTTCTCTTATGCTTGAAATAATCATTCAGCGTGCACGACTTAGCATAAAGAACCTTGTGAGCTCATCAGGGAATGTCACCATCCTGAAACGGATATGCTTACCTACACATCCAGCCTAAGCAGACCCCACACAAATTGCCAACACCCAAAATGCAGATATTAGAGTAATTTAAGACTCGTCATCCTAGCAAATCAAAGTGTGGTCAATCCGTGTGTGGCCCTTATCCTTCAGTAAGGTTTAAGATCATAGGAAGTTTGTTAGGGATCTGGCTCATTCATATGTCAATGAGAATGGCACATCCCACAGTTGATCACATCAATACATAAACATGTACCGACACATCAAGTAGCTAGGATAAGCCCACTTATGAACCGATGTGCCGCAGCTTAAACCAACATCCTATCCAAGGACTGTTTCAGCTGTGATACTGTTTATATCTCGCTAGGTCAAACGAACCATATGATCCTCTATGATCTCCTACACACCATATTGTCATCTCTATCAACAAGATAAAAGGATATTATAGTTCGTCGTATGCTCACATTTATCAGATAGCGAGAATTATTGTTGCAACACATAAATGAAGGCCAGTATACAAACACTTAATCATTTATGCTTTTAGTATACAATCCCAAAACCGCATCGATCGATGCAGAAGAAAAAGTCCCGTCGGTCGACGCCACCCTACATCGATCGATGCCGAAGTCTGTTCCAGGCGCAAAGCTGAAGCAGTCTGAAGATCAACCCCCTCCTATACCATTCCCACAGCGGTTCGCGAAGCAAAAAGAGGACGAGAAGTTCTCTAGATTTTTGGAGAATCTGAAGAAGGTCAACATCAACATCCTGCTGATAGAAGCATTGAAGGATATCCCGGGGTACATGAAGTACCTTCGAAAATTGATGAGTGAAAAGAAGCAATTCGTGGAGAACGAGACGGTGAAGATCCACAAACAGTGCAGCTTGCTACTTCAAAAGCAGGTGCCCATCAAGAGAAGCAATCCTGGATGCTTCTCTATTCCGGTTGAGATTTGGGGACACACGTTCGAGAGAGTACTATGTGATACTGGGGCCAGTATCATCCTGATGCCATACTCCATTTACAAACGTCTCAACATCGGAGAGATGAGGCCCACGATGATCACCCTGCAGATGGCAGACCGGTCTATGTCCTGCCCGAAAGGTATACTAGAGGATGTGCTCATTCGCGTGGGCCATCTCATCTTTCCTGCAGATTTCGTGGTGCACTAGATGAAGACGGACGAGAACATGCCCATGATCTTGGGGTGGGAGTTTGTTGACACTAGTGCCGCTCTCATTGACTGTCGAGGCGGCGAGATCACACACCGAGCAAACGATGAGAAAATCACCTTTGTGATCAACAAAAGTAGATAGAAGGCGGAGTGCAATCGAATCTCCACTACTGAAGAAGGAGATGAATCCGAGGAGGAAGAAGCAGCTGCCATTGAGTGGGAGCGAGAAAACGAAAGGGTAGAAGTGTCAACTATGCCTCATTTTTCTACCCTTACCACCATTATCAAAGACCGTAAGGTTTACATGGTGGATGCCAAAGGTCGGTGAGTCTGGACCCAACCTCCTTGGCGGTGATTTGAGGTATCGTCGAGCTGCGACGTTAAATCAAGCACTTGTTGGGAGGTAACCCAACCTTTTCCGTATTTTCTTTTCAATTTTTGTTTTTATTTCGAATTTCTGTTATTTTTTACTTTTATTTTGCGTTAACAATTGTTTTGCAGTATAAAAAAAATTCAAGATCGGCTTGATGTCTATTGATGCAGCCTGGCATCGATCGACGCCGAGTAGCCTAGCATGATACACTTTGATCCTCAACGGGATCGGCAAGAAGGCTTCACGTCGATCGACGTGAAGTGCTAGCTGCAACAATTCACCCGCGCAATGTTCGATGACTTTTGGGGATAAAAAGTTGATGTCTGAGATCAACTACCAGGTATCGTTCCCTCTTTTGTCTGATTTGAAAACTTATTTCACTCTTCGAGTTGGAAATAAGTTTGGGGGGTATGTGGACAAGAGATGGAACGTTCTATCTTTTATTTATTCTAATTTTTGTATTTAATTTTTGCCTTAAAGTTTTAATATTATTCTATTTTGTGGGGAAAAAATTTCGAGTTTTGAGATAACCTGAATGAGATTGTGAGATTAGAATCGGTGGAGGGTTGAGTTTGAATTGATTGTGAGTGTGGTTAAATGCCTATGAATGTAGAATACCGCATGATAGGATTAATTTGACACTTACGCTTGCATGATGATTGAGCTGATTTGAAATTGACTGTGGGAGGAAAATTTTTAACCCTTGTGTGAGAAATTTTAGCCTTTATTTTGTTTGATGTGAGATTCACATGTTTTTAATTCTCTAGAACTTGCCCATTTTTTGTGTTGAGACTGCATAGTGTGCACAAGTTTAGGAAATGATCTTAGGCCATCTTTGATAACCCAATATCCTAAACATTGTCCCTTCATATTAAATTTTCCCTAGTTAGCCACTTTTGTAACTATACAAAATTTTTGTTTCCTTGTCTATGAGATATAAGAAGAAGTATTGGTTTCGCTCATGTCTTGAGTTGTGGTATATAGGGTGGAATGATAGTGAGATGGAGATAAGAAAATATAAAGTAGTGGTCAAAAGATGTGTGAAAAAAGAAGCTCAAAGAAATAATTAGAATTCTAATAAGATCTCTGAAAAGAAAAGAATACAAAATTATCAAAAAGAGCATAAGAGATTCAAAATGAGCTAGAAAAAAAAAATTGAGTTTGTTGAAAATATTAGGAGAAGGTTGGATGATGAATAGAAGGTGGTTTGGATTGATTGAGGAAGTACAACTTGATTGATTTTAGTCACTTGGCCATATTTCCCTACCTTTCACAAAAAGCCTACATTACAACCTAATGAAAGTCCTTTTTCATTCTAGACTTGTGTGCACATTCTAGCAGTGGAGATATTAAAAAATTTGCAAGCCTATGGTATAAATCTCTTCATACATGTTGTTAAGTACTTTCATCTATACCTTAAACACTTGAGAGTTGAGCGATACACTTCCTGTGAGGTCTTCAACTGTTGATGAATTTTCCGTCTATTTCAAATTGCTCGTGTGTAGTGGATTTTTGACCCTTGACTGTGATGAATCTTGTGAGGCATTGCACTTTAATCACATGATCTTTTGATTTCTTTCTTGCCTATTGATTGAGGACAATCAAACGTTCTAGTTTGGGGGGTTGATAAGCTCATTATTTTACTCGCTTATCTATATTATTTTCTAATATGTTATGTAGTTTTATTGAGTTTATATATATATTCTATGCATGAGTCTATATTAGGTGGTATTATGCACGTATTGGTGTTTTTGCAGGTTTTAGGCCTAAATTCACCTGAAAACCGTTCCGAAAGCAGTGACGTGTAAGAGTAGCAGTGAAGAGTTCTTTCACAAAGGGAATTCAGGCTATTGGCGCATGGCAGTGGATGATGCTTTGAGTTAGCTCTCCAACGCAACTGGAATCAGGTCAATCGGAGTTTGGGAGAGGAAGTTATGGCCAAAACCGTGAGACCGCGCAGAAGGGGCGAGAGACCACGTCGATCGATGCCAATCAGCAACGATCGACGCGGGTCTGCTGATGCGGGAAATTTGATGAAAATCGGATTTATTCATATCTTTAGCCCTAGATTTGATAGGATACACATCCACCCCTATAAATACCTAGTAAATTCGACCTTTTCAGTACCAATCATCATATTTTCATTCTACAATTTAGTTTTTAGAGTTTGGAGACTTGGGGAACACGAAACCCTTTTATTTTCTTGTAAGTTCTTTATGTTTATGCAATTTATTATGTTTTCTTTTGGATTTCTATCTGCGATGACTGGCAAGAAACCCTAGCAGGTTCTAGGGGTTGATATTATTATGGATGCATGTTAGGATTAATTAATTAGGTTCATGATTCCTGTGTTTATTTTTTAATTCTAACTTAATTCAAGGACCGAGAGGTGACGATTAATTTAGATGTCTAGCTATTGATAGAAGGACTGAGAGGTGAATATTTTTAGTGGGATTAGGAAAGCATGATACTATCTACACTATCAAAAAAGATGTACTAGACTGTAGGAATTGAACTGATTTGCTTATCTGATTGACTAATTTGGTGTACTTGAGACCGAGCAGAGATAGTCACTAATTAGTAATCTAGGTTATATTTGCCAAACAAGGAAATACAACATTATTGCAGTATTCCACATGTTAAATTAATTGGTTCTACATGTCATCCATAATAAGAATTCTTCCCTAGAATCTGTGTTCTTTTATATTTGCTTTCAAAACCTCTTTAATTTCCGTATTGTCATCTTTATTTTCTAAGTTAAAACCCTGATTTTGAATTCCTCAAACAATAAATCTTAGGATCATAACTAGTATATAGGATAGTTTCCCCACACAATTCCCCCGGATTCGATAACCTTAGGGTTTACAAATTTGTTTGCCACTGTTGCTATAATTAATCTGTAGATTTTACACTGATCAAGTATGCAACACAGAAAAAAGAGAGGCTACTAGCCCGAATGGCTGCTGCCAAGGAGCAGGAAGAGCGCGAGGTCAAAAACCTTGAGATAACCATACAATGCAACAGAGAAGCAGAAATGCGTACATATCTCCTGGAACATGAGCTCTCAGATGTCTGGAAGACTGAGGAAGCTGAATGGGCTGCTGAAGAGGATGAATATTTGAAGGCTACTACCGATGAAATAGAGGCTGCTGCCCTTGCTGAGGCACAAGCAAAGAAGGCAAGGAAAGCCCGTGAACTTGCTGAGGCTCTGGAGAAGGCTTGGAATGCTGAGGAGGCAGAATGCATAGATGCTGAGAATCTATACCTCGAAGAGCAGACCGAGTGGTTTGAAGAAGCTATGGACATTGAGCCTATTTCTGAAGTTCATCCATCATCTAGCAGTGGAGCAATAGTCATCACATCATCTTCTATGAATGTTCTTCCTGTAAGTTCCGATGCTTTTCAAGTTTTTGATAATACTGTTGTGCAACATGCGATCAAGCATGCTCTCTCCACCTCTATTCCCCATGTTGTCAATGAGCAAGTGGCTCTCCAAGGTGATATAAGGAGGGAAGTAGGGGAGATTAGGAGTGAAGTATCGGATGTGAGAGCTGACATTGCTGAGGTGAAGCATGATGTTGCTGAAGTGAAGACAAACATGGAAGTGCTGAAGGACGATGTTGCTGAGTCCCAGCAATAGATGGCGCAAACTGTTACTTCTTTTTCCTCCACCTTTATGGCTGCGATCAAAGAGGGGGAAGAAAGAAGACTTGCTGAATTAGAGCAGAGGAAGAAGGAGGAAGAAGCACTAGCTGCGGCTGCTGAAGATTGCAGACTAGCACTTGAGAATTTGAAGAAGCAAGAAATGGATTTGAAGATCAAGATGCTAGAGATGGAGAACGAGAAGGTGGCTAAGCAACTTGAAAGAGAGGTCAAGGAGCGGGAGGCTAGCAAAACATATCCCGAAAAGTTCATGCGAATGACAATGAGCAAATTTGACGAACTGGACAAAGGAAAGAAGCCAGCTCCTGATTCCTAAATTTCTTAGCAAACCTTCTATACATTTCATTTTTGATCTTTTCCGATTTCATTGTACTTTTAATGATCAATCATAAATGAAATTGGATATGATTTAGACAATCTCTCATTTTCCACTTCTAATTTTTTTTGTGCATGTCTTAGTTGATATACACTTTCTGAGTGTTCAACAAAAATGCATGTGGATGCTGAATTTATCTTTGGATTGATTGTAAATGCTTGCTGAATATAGCTCAGATACTTAGAAAATTTCGTGTAAACACAGACATTTTTCCTCTTAGATTCAGCAAGTGATAGTAAGCTTTGATCGCTCCAAAAAGGGGGAAATTGTTGGGAATTATTTGTAAATTCCTCCCTTAGATCAATATTGTAAAAGGTTTTGTTGAATCAAAGCCTTAGTAGATTGGTCGATCAATGTTAAATTCTAGCATTGTCTAGAAACTCCTATGTAATGTCCTGTTTAGGAAAAATATCGAGTTGTAATAGATTAGGAAGTGCTTGAGAAGGTTGCTGAAAGACTCAGCAAATGGAATGGAGAAAATCAAATCAAGCAACTACGAAATGCTAGAAGAGTTCTCAGCAGATGGTAGCTGCTAGAGAATTCACCAGACAAGGATGACTGCTAGAGATGTTAGCGGTCAAGTGCTAAGGAGATTGATTGCTAAGGCGTTAGCAATCATATGCTAAGGAAGGGACTGCTAGGAGTCTTACTCAGCAGTCAGAAGCAAAAGATAGCTGAATGCTAAGGAAGATAGCATTCGCTAGCATATAAGCAGATTGCTAAAGAATAGCAATCAACAGTCAATACCTGTTGGTCCCGAATTATCAGGGTATAACTTGGCAGCGGAAAATGTGATTAATCATTTCTTGCACTCTGCTGGTTACTCACCTGACTGGGACCTTGTCAGCTGGTAAGTCAACTTGCACTTTGCGTACTCAGCTGACTGGCGACTGGCTCGTCAGCTGGTAGCTCAAGACTTAGAATATTTTTAGCCTTGTTTGCACAGTTATATCAGTTTTCAGATATACACCAGCACTTGGGTGCTGGGTTTTAAATCAGTATGAAATGCAGAAAGCTGATAATAGACAAAGGATTTATAGTGGTTCGATCAACTGATCTACGTCCACTCTCCAGTCGTAGCACTGGAAATTTCACTATAGAGTAATCGGGTACAAGCGTCCTACGATCTATCTCTAGCTGGTGAATGCCTCGTCCACCAGTTCACTAGATCAACCGCTCCCGGCCTTGTCCTTCTTCAACTCTGATCAGCTGGTGGAGTGCGAGCACGTCACTTCAACCTCCACAGCTTCACTGGGTGTTTAGTTCTCCCAAGAACGTATCTTCTCAATACGGCAAAAGCCCGTAATAACTCAAGTGCTGGCTGGCACAAGAGCTGCTGTGAACTTCCCCGGAAGAGAAAGAACACCAAAGAGATCTGTAACTTACAAGCTGGAAGCTTGAAGTCTCGTGTTTGAAGAAATCAACACACGGAAAGCTTTAAGAAAAGCCTCGAAAGTTTTGCTTGCTTGCAATAAAGTTTCAGACTTTTGGTAGTTGAGTATGGCGAGAAGAGTATTGAATGTTGATGGATCCCAGGTATTTATAGACGCGGGATCCCATTCAAATCTACTAGCCGTTTGGACACATCCGGAAAGGTCTCTGTCCTCGCATGTCCTTCTGACGGCGGAAGGTAGGAATTTCCGGAAAGCGCCATGCTTTTGTCCACTTTATCTGACATTGATCTCTTTATGTCAGAACGGCACTATTCGTCAGTACGAGGAATCGAAACTGGTGTCTTGAACTGATAGACTTTAAGGTATCCTCCTTAAAGTCATTCTCTGTCAGTTAATTCCTCGACGAATCTTCTTTTTGTCTCTAAGACTCTGGGAGAGCGAATCTTGAATTCTGCTGGTAACATCCGACTGGTAGAACATTCTAGTGATCTTGTGCTGGCAGTCTCTGCTGGTGACTTGTGCTGGCACAATCTAAGTCTACCAATATGTCTGATGTTAACTCGTGGAATCTCCCATGACTGGTGGCTTCACCGCTGGTGAACAGTGTCAGTGAGAACACCTATTCTGCTGGTAAGGTTTGTCAGCCGCCTGCTGATGAAAACCTTCCCAACTGGTGAACAGTAACCAGTCGTTAGCTCTTCTCATGCTGGTGAACAGTGTCAGCAC
>JAPKLW010000039.1:208331-267963 GCA_026898455.1 Plectranthus barbatus | reverse complement strand
ATATAAAAGACGAAATCCAAACCGAGAGAAGACAGCTACTCATAAATCAACTACTTCCATTACTCACGAACTAAGGAACCTCAAACACATCTGAAAAGGCATTTACAGTGAGATTGCTTTGACAAGCGAAAAGTGAGAAGGTAGTCAGTTGAGAGCACTAGACTTAAAGCATTCAAAGCTCTCAACAACCGTAGTGTCCCCCACTTGTAGATCTGACACTACATTCAATAGATTCCTTAATTTTGCTCAAGAATCTTCAATCATTGGAATAACTTCCAATCATAGGAAGCATCCAGCAGTCTCATCTCTGAAAAGAGATTGACTCTGACGGGCATTTGCCAAAAATAGACAATGTTCGGAGAGAACTCTAAAATCTCCATTACAGTGAAGGACAAGTTTTACGAAGGTGCGCCCTTGACTTGGCCGGAGCTGCGGACTAGAAGATTGAAGCATCGTAGGATAGCTTTGTAGTGGCTAGGTTGAAGGTTCACTAACTGCTACAAGTGTTCGGCGAATCCTTTTACTTCAATATCTTTTTAGTGAATTTTTAGCGATACGGCTAAGGAGTGGACGTAGATCTATTTGATCGAACCACTATAAACATTGTGTGCTCTTTACTATTTTATTACATATTGTTTGTGCAGAGATTTGAAACCTAGCGACGATAGTTGCTACAGTTTTTGCTTGAAAGAAACCCTAATTTCTACCTCGAGCTAAGAAATTTTCAAGAACTTAAGTGCAAGATAAATTTCAAACTTCCGCTGCATTCGTGTGTGTTGGTTGTTAGCTATTCACCATGATGACATTGATTTGGGACCAACACTTTTTCTCCCAAAGCTGACGAAGGAGTGTTCCTAGGATATTGACATCTATCTCACAAAGGATACAGAGTACTTAACAAGACAACCAAACTTGTGGAAATAACATGCAATGTTATTTTTTATTAAGCTACTTTAGTGAGCAAGACCATGAGAAATCAAGGAGATGAGACTCATGAAACCAATGATTTCAATGTACTTTCGGGCTCAAACATTTTTTAAGCTGATCCGATTGATCCAACTAGGTTAATGAGTAAATCATCATCTCTACTGAAGACCTTAACTGATCAGCCGACAGTCAAGAAGGCCGGTGATGCAACTGGTAATGCAGAGGCCACCATAAATTCTCTCAAAAAGCTTACATGTCAAAAGGGAACTCAAGGAGATGAAGTCATCCAGCAAAATGAAGATACAGTTGAAGGTTCCCAGAATGACGAGAGAATTTTCAAAGACAACTCAGCTGAAGACAACCAGGAGCAGATTGCTGAAGGGAGAAGTACTACACCAGTAAACCAGAATCTAGCAGACGATACGCCAGAAGACAATCATTTAGCAAAAGACACTCCAACAAGCGTAGCGGACATCTTAGAAGATCTACAGCTTGTTGATGTACCAGTCTCTGAAGAACCCATCAGACCAACTCGCAGTCAAGACATTCCAGTAGAAGAGCTACAAAGACCAAAATGGCTGCGTAGAGATCATTCTACTGAAGCAATTCTATGAGATATTGCAGATCCAATCCGAACCAGACATAGCGCTATGCTAGCCTGCTTCATATCACAATAGGAGCCAACCAAAGTGGCAGACGCACTCAAATCAGGTGACTGGATCAACGTAATGCAATAAGAACTATTAGAATTCAAAGGAAATCATGTATGTGATCTCGTCGATCGGCCAACACATCAATCAGAGATAGGAACCAAATGGGTATTCAAGAATAAGCGAGACAAAAATGGACTCGTCATTTGTAACAAAGCCAGACTAGTTGCTAAAGGATATGCATAGTGTGAAGGAATAGACTTCGACAGAACTTTCGCTCCAGTAGCTCGACTTGAAGCAATCAGGTTATTCCTAGCATATATTACCCATCATGGTTTTACTGTCTTTCAGATGGACGTCAAGATCGCATTCCTGAATGGTGAATTAAAGAAGGAAGTATACGTGGAGCAACCTCAAGGATTTGAGCGCAGAAACAAGGTGTACAGACTAAGGAAAACTGTCTACGGTCAAAACCAAGCCCCAAGAGCCTGGAATGAGACGCTAACACAGTTTTTGCTAAAGAATGGATTCTGGAAAGGGAAGATGAACACGACACTATTCATGATCAAAGATGCTGAAGACATTTTTCTCAATCAAATCTGTGTGGATGACATCATATTTGGATCAAGAAATCTAAATCTTTGTGAGAAGTTTGCTCGACTTATGCAAACTAAATTTCAAATGAGTATGATGGGAAAGATGTCATATTTTCTAAGTCTGCAAGTTCAGCAATCCAGTGATGGGATCTTCATTCATTAGAAGAAGTATACCAAGGATCTCATCAACAAATTTTGCCTAGAGAAGACGAAGACACTACGACTTCCAATAAGCACTGCTTGACAAATTGCAATGGATGAAGAAGGTGAATCCGTGGATCCCACAACATATAGAGGGATAATTGGGTTTCTGTTTTACCTGACAGCCAGCAGACCAAATATTTCATATGTTGTAGGCGTATGTGCTAGATATTAAACTAATCCAAAAAAATATTGCATCGAGTACGCATGAAGGATTGTTATGTATCTGAAAGGAACAGAATCATTAAGAATTTGTTATCCAAGAGTAGATGATCTAACACTCATTGGATACTCAGACTCGGACTTCGAAGGATACTGAATGGTTCAAAAGAGCACGAGTCGAACATGCTAATTCCTTGGTCACAAGCTGATAAGCTGGTTCAGCAAGAAGTAACATTCCGTAGCAACATCCACAACAAAAGCAGAATATGTGGCTGCCGCCAACTGCTGTACACAAGTGTTGTGGATTAAGCAACAACTTCAGGATTATGAAGTCAACACTGGTTGTGCTCCTATATATTGCGACAAATAGTGTGATTAGCATCACAAAGAATCCAGTACATGAATTCATGACAAAGCACATCGATATCCGACATCATTTCATTCAAGATCATGTTCAGTAAAATGATATCTTTGTGGATTATATTAGAACATAAGACCAACTAGTAGACATATTAACCAAACCTCTAGAAGAGAACAGATTTAAGGAGCTTTGTCTCAAGCTTGGTTTATTTGAATTAGATGAGATTATGGAATAATGAGTCCCAGCTCTTATTCTATTCTTGATTTTCTCAAGTATTGGAATTTTGTAGCTACTAGAATTTCTTGGAGGTTATGTGGAATAAGAGTGTGTCCCTGCTCACGCTCTTCAGAAAGAAAATATCGAAGTCTTGGTGGATTGCTGAGTCCCAACTCTCAGCAATCCAGATAAGTAAATATTGAAGAATATTGGTTTCAGCAGAATAAGTTAGGAGATTGTTGAGTCCCATCTCTCAGCCGAAGAAAAGGACTGCTGAATCAATATATGGTGAATCAATTATGGGAAATTGATCAAATAAGGGAACATATATATCAGGAGACTCAACCGATGTATCAAGAAAAGATCATCATCTATGGCAAAGCGACGATACAAATCTGCTATCATTATCAAAAATCTCGTTCAAGGCTCAAGAGGATTAAGTTCTGAAAATAGCCACCACGTGTAAAGTAATTGCGAAACTGTCGGTTCCCAAGGCAGACGAAGTGATTAGGAGAAAAATTCTCTAGGAGGGGTTACATCTATTTAAAGAGAGGTTTTCTTGCTTAGGAAAACCATATTCTAAAACCTCGAAACCCTAGATCAATCACCTGCCACCCAATCTCATTTTTCTAAACCCTGCTCGAAGAAATTAGAAATATCATCCTTTACCATTTCACCAAAATACCTTCAGAACGGGTTCGAACAACGTGATTTGGAAGTCTCTAAATTGATAGGAAGAGTCATAATCTTCACGGAGATCACATCTAAGAAGATTCTCTCAATTCTCGGTTCACCATGGACAATAAGCTTTATGATATTAGAACCGAACGAAGATAAGAGGTCCATTTTGTCAGGCCATGACAATTTTATCTTTAGAGATATATAAGCTTGTCAGGTGGGTCTGAAGATGGATATTCTTTAGTCACAAGATTTGAGAATACCTTTGGGTATATGTTCTCAAATAATTAATTCCTAATCTCTTCTTTCGTGGACCAACTTAGGAAAATAGAGACGAAGAAGAAAGATGGAGTATGTGTCTATGGATGGAGTTAATGCAACTCAAATGCATTTGCTCGACATCCAGGACAGCAAGGCATACTAGTCTCACAAATGGTACCCATCCTACATGTAGGAAACATCTGTGAAGTGCTAGGTGCTGATAGAAGAAATGGACTAGAGCACCAATCCGAGCAGATAGCGAGATCTGCTGGATTTATATTTTCTTTCGTGTGCTGTCCATCGGAGAATAGGATGGCTAAAAGCCAAAGAGATGTCTTGGAGGGAGGCAAGTTTAAGAGGGCAGAGGATGAACTTGAAGCTGGATATCTCTAAGCCATCAAGACTTTGCTGTGAAAGTCGGGTGACGTGCATTAATGAGCTCGAGGAAAAGACCATGAAGGTACAAATCTAGCGAAGGAATTATTTGGAGCAGTCTGAAGACAAATTGATCATTGTAAACTTGTAAATCAATGATATCAATAAAATGCTCTTTTTTATGACAATACTCTGTTGTCTCAAACAAAATAATCGCCTAAGTCAAAATGCTAGATCAATACACTCTTTGTGTGCTTACAATCGTATCAAAAATCAGATGATTTTCCATGAAAAGATTGAATAATTGAAATGAAAATCATAAGATAGGAATTTCTTTAAAAGGTCTCCCCAACCCTGTTGGAATCAGAGTGCTTGATAGCTGAAATGGATAATCAATTCAAGTAAAACAATCTCTACTAAACGCTGAGTCCAAGCTCTCAACAGATATCCGATAAATGTTGAGTCCAAGCTCTGAGCAAAATTGATGAAAATTGTTATTTAGCTACAGCAAAGAATTACAGAAAGTGTTTACTGAGTCCAAGCTCTCAGTAAAGAAGACTCTTTGTTCCAAAAAGGACAAAATTATGAAAGAGTTTGTGTTGTCTATTGAGTCTAAGCTCTCGGTAGAACCCCGAAGAATGCTGAGTCCAAGCTCTCAGCAATCTGAAGACGGCTAAAGATATAACATGAGTAATTGTTGAGTCCAAGCTCTCAGCAGATTATAAGCGTCTATTGAATAAAAGACCTTTGAAGGAAATGCTGAATCCAAGCTCCCAGCAAAAAACGTCTAAGGAATGTACAAATCACAGCTGAATTAAGAAGCTAAAATGCTGACTCCAAGCTCTCAGCAAACTATGTGATCTGGTACAAAAGAGATATTTCAGATAATCGAATGTTGAGTCCAAGTTCTCAGCATAGGCCTTTCACATTACTGGATAAGCTACCCTCAGCAAATGCACATTTGCATGTGGACCAGCAGGGTAGGACGAGATAATCATTTCAAATATCTAGAAAGGCGGGATTATCTTTTGATGGAGAAGCTACAGGATCCACATTAATTGAAAAAGAGACTCTAGCTCAGGGCAACGACGAATACTAAAGAGACACGTCAACCACGCACAAGTTTCCAATTTAGTGGGACGTAAGACGAACTGTCACCAACTGCCCAACCGTCGAGTCATCCAGATCAGAAGAAGAAGAAGATCTAACGGCTTACAGTAGAGACAGTTACTTTGGATCGTATAAAAAAAGTTTGGTTTGGGAATTCAAAACCCTAATGCACCCATAACTTCTGATTTTGAAATTTCTTCCGGTCTACAACTTTTGAAACTTTCAGAAGAAACCTCAATGGCGTAATCTTCCAACTGCATCGTTCCCCCTGCAGAATCATCTGGATGATCCAACATGCCCGAAGAGCCTGAACAGTTCCAAACAATGTTCACAGGTATCTACAAGATGGAGGACATTGATAAGTCAAGCTCCTACTATCGCCTAGTTGCCATAAGTCTGGGTAAAGAGCCTTGTAAACTCACCTATGAGCAAATGAGAGTTGCTCAAGTCAAGAATGACAAGATACTCTACAAATCGCTATTCTGGAAGCACTGGTGTTAAATTCTCATAGGTAAACTTGACCGCGAGAACCTGTTGAAGTATCTATTTGCAGAACCGAAGAAGTTTCGTCCACACATAGTCGCAGAGCTCTTTGCTCGCGCAGTAGTTGGTAAAGATGAAAAGTCCTTCACCGCAAATGTTTTGGGTATCATGATTGTGGTAAGTCCAGAAGATTTGGAGAAGAAGTATGGACTCCGAAACGACGGTGAAAATGTAGCCAACTACAAAATCAATGATGAATTTGAAATGAATAGGAGATGGCTAAGATGGAAGATGGAAACCTTCAAAGAGCTATGGAAGATAGCCGCACCACTGAAGTCACTGGAAGAGCCGATGAAGGGCTTAGCACAGGTTGTCATAAGAATTTTAGTAGGCTGGGTTGGTTTGCTTTCTGAACTAAGTGCTAAGAAGTTTGTTGTTATGATGGCAATTAAGGATCAAGTTCGTGGAAATTAGGCGAAGTTAATCTACACCAAATGGCTTGCACCTGTCTACAAGAACAAGAATGTGAAGAAGGATCACACATTCATCCAAGACGTGGGCTTTGGATTAAAGATAAACCACTTTTTGGAGGGAATCATACCAGAAGGAAGATGTTGCCGAAGTGATGACTTGATGTACTCCAACTACACACCGCCAACCAGAAAATAGCAACCATCGAAGAGCTTCAAAGATCGTTTGATCCCGAAAGGAAAGAGCAATGTCAATCCTGATGATCCATGCTCTGACGAAGAGGATCCCCACCAAGTAAATATTGTCATGCCTACTATTGTTCCACTTACCGCCGAAGAAGTTGACGAAGAAAGGTGAAAAGCAGAACAAGATGCCCTATTTTCTGAACTTGAAAATTTGGTCGACATTCCATCACAAGAAACTGGTCAACCCCTTGAGCCAACCATTGTGAAGAAAAGGCGTTCACAAAGAAGCCTTCAGCAGAGGAGGAGGAAGCCAGCAGGTAAAGACGAACAACCCAAAAAGAGGGGCAAGCACGATAGATTTCAAGGAACAACCATCCAAATGACAGTGCCTGAGGTAGATACTTCTCTACCAATTCGAGATGTCAACGAGGAGACTGCAATAGAAAACTCTGATACAACTACAAAAATCGAGGCTTGAATTTCCCAATGAGGAGGAATCTCGGAAGAAGAGGCAAAAACAGAAAGCGCTCCAGAGGGCTTGCAAACAGAGAGACTATGCCAAGTTCAAATTGCAGATGACTCTTGATGAGAGGGACTCACTATGAAGAGGTCATGGAAAGCTATGCAGAGCGCAATGCATAGATTCAAGCTGGAGAACAAATCGGTCGTATTACTTGAAGAGATGTTGAGAAGGCACAAGCCGAGAAAGGGAAAGGCAAGGTCACGTTCGCTGATGAATGGTTTGCAAATCCTGATGTTGAATCAGCTGCTGATCTTGAGAAAAGGCAAATGAAAGAAGCAGTGAAGGAATCAAGAAGACTGCAGACTCCAGCGCAAGGAGAAAGGAGTTCTGACGTGATACAGATTAACCTGCCACCAATCAAGGGGGAAGCTTAAGTGCTAAAGAAAATTCTGAAAGAAGGTTGATACAGACTGCTGTGGAAGTTAGAAGTAGTTCTGTTGCGGAGAAACAGAATGAAATTGGCTGCGCAAAAAGGAAGCCAAATTGATACAATCATGGTAGAAGCCGATCTGGTGACAGAGTCAGTCCAGGTCCCAACTGCAGATTCAGGAGATAAGGTCGCAGAAAAAGAGAATGTTGACCTAAAGAACATCGAAGAAAACAAGGGTTCACAGCAACCAGAGGTAGCTATACAAGAAGACATTCAACAGATCATCACTACAACTGAAGGAACACATGATGCGGAAAACACTGGTGAAGAGACGCCAACACAAGAGGAAGAAACTACCACATTGGATGTCAAAACCAGAGCACGACTACAAGAAGAGCTCACTGCAAGCGTGCGAGCATGGAATAAACAGTATCTACGACAATTGGGAGTGGATGCATCAACAGTTCCTGGGTAGAATACTGCCGCAGATACTATGGATGTGCTCGAAAGAACCATTGAATCCATCTGGCAATGATGCATCCCCATTCCCAACTCTCCAATAGTATCACATATATCCTTCAGCGATATTCCTAGTTCTAACAATGAGGAGGATGCAGGAGTTGTCACTGATGGAGAATCTATTTTCAGAAAAGAAACTCTAAGAGTGCCCATGGAAGGACTACCCGACAGGAATTACAAAGCAAAGAGGATTGTGAAGTGGTGTCCTCCTGTCATGGTGCGAGATGAGAAGAATGTGGATCTCATCTCCTGGGCAAAAGATATCTGCATCTTCATAGAAGCTCAAGCTGCCGCTGAAGTCGAGAATTCATATCCTGTTGAATTACAATGCGAGTCTTCTGATCAAAAATGCTTGAGAACAGAGTTCAAGAGATGGAGATTCTTCGATTATACCACTCTTGAACTACATTATGAGGACCGTGCAATTATGATCGCCAGGATGGGTCTCAAGTTCTTGAGGAGTGAAGAAGAAGCGGCTGATGATTGGATGGATCAGACATCCAAACAACAGCACACGGAGAAGCAGGTTGCTCCAAAGTTGCAGAATATTAAAGCTCACAGAGCACCCATTGGAGATTGCTCACTGCCACCATCCGAATATGCTGCCGAAGACTCTCCACCATTCACTCAGCACTTCAAAGCTCCTGCCACTAGAAATTGAAGAAGAAATTAGGTGAAGAACAAGCCGCACAAAAGAGAGAAGAGGATGGGAAAAGGATGTTGGAATTTAAGGAAAAAATCCTTACTCAACTGGCCAACAAGTCTTTCAGGATGCAAAGCATTAGGCCGCCCTCCCCTGTGACTGCTAAAGAAGAAGAAAGAAGGGTGAAAAAGAATCAAGGTTGCTAAAATAGTCAGCAGACTTGCTGAATTGCTGAAGACTACTAAAGAAGAAAAAGGCCAGCAATGCGGAGGAACGCTACAAGAATGCTGAAGGAGTAACTCCAGTAGAAACCGAAGGTCTTACCTCAAACTGCTGAGATACCCACCGCGTGCTAGCAGCCAGTAGACGACAATCAGCAATCAAGAGAAATTACAGAGTCGTAAATCAGACGGATCAAAATCACAAGAATACCCGATGAATAAGAGGATATAATAATCATGATACACAAAGGAGGTTTCTGAGATACATCAAAAGATCCATTCTGACAAAGACGACTACAAAATAGATGTTACGCCAATCAGAGAAAGGAAGAACGCTGATAGGCGAGCAATCCCTTTGAGCCTAACGGATAAGATTCAAACAGCCGTTTGAATCTTCACCTAAAAATATGTGTCATCCTTATTTGATTCAGAAGTTCGTGAATTTCTACACTCAAGCTAAGTTCCTGACTGAAGCTTTTCACAAGCTTTTATTTCTAAAGCTCGAGACCTGCGAAGTTAAGCTTCCAAGGTTATTTTGGGATTCTTTCTACTCTTGAAAGAGTCTAAACAGTCACGATTGTCATGCAAGCGTGATTCTTACGAGCAACACCAACAAAAGAATAGGTCCGGGAAGAACTATAAAACTCCTACCAGTTGACGTCAAAGGAGAAGGGAGGTTTGTCCTCACTCTACGGAGCGATACTGGTTGAAGATTGGAGATCGAGGTGCTTGAAGGTGGCGCGCTGACCAGATGGAGGAGCTGCTCAATGTTAGAGATCAGACATGACCTTGTACTCATTCTTCTAGTGAATTTTAAGTCAGAGGACTGAAGAGTGGACGTTGAACAGTTGTTCGAACCACTATAAAATCCTTGTGTCTCTACTGCCTTATTTCGTTATATTTTGGGCTTACATATATTTTAAATTCAACACACCAAGTGTTGTAGTATAAACTTCAATTTGGATTAACGAATAATTGAGCTAAAACACATTTGATGAACATTTTCTACGTCGAGCCCTTAACAAGATACATGCAAGATTAACTTAATACTTCTGCTGCATATCAAACATTCTAATCAGGGACCAACAAAAAATCGAGTCTTATTTTTTGTTGTTTGTGATTTGTATTTCTTCGTGTCTCTCCTTGTCTTGTTTCCTGTTTGTTTCGAAAATATTGTGTGTAAGGGTTTCGAATTGTTGAGTTCCTTGTGAGTCAAGAGTTAAATTATCTTTCTTACCATAATCGATAAAACCAAATCTTTCATTAAATCTTCTACCATAATCATACCTTTCTTTGGTGGTCATATTATTTTTTCTTGGTGGTAATTACCATATAAAAAAAAGTTGAAAATCTTTCATTAAATCTTTCATTTTTTCTTGGTGGTAATTACCATATAAAAAAAAGTAGAAAATTTTTCAAAAAAAATTCGAACAAAAAAACAAAAGATAGAGTTCGAAGATAAAAAATAATCGTAAAAAAGGGGGGAGTAAAAGAATTTAAAAATTCCCTAATTTCTTTATTTCTACTAGTGCCTTTTCGCTTATTTGGTTTTCAAGTAGTTATTGCCCTCCATAAGTTTTTCCGAAAATTTTTTTTGTTTGCTTTTAGTAATTTACCTTCCTAGAGTTGTCTAGAGTTTTCCCGTCCAGCTGGTTCATCAAATTGAAGTCCGTGGAATTTGATAGGATTTTTTTAGTTTTTCAAAAAGAAGAAAAGAGTGGTAAAAGGCAAGAGAGTGTGAGTTTATTAGAGGGATTGAAAAAGCCATTTATATTGAGAGTGATACACAAATGTGAGTGCTTTGACATAACATAGTGATACACGAGTGTATGTGAGGTGGTGAGGTCCTTTTATTGTTTTGTTTATCTAACCTTTCTTACAGGTATGTCTAAAAGTAATAATTCTTAGGAGTTGAAAGGAGATGAGATTGTTGGTGGTCGTCAAGTCAAATACATGATGGAGGCCATGAAATCTGAATTGGTTAGGTTGCTGGAGAGTGAGATGAATGTCATGCATCAGCGAATGAATTATTTTGAGATCTCTGTGATAGAAAAGACTCGACGAGACTCATCTAATAGTTATATGTTAGGAAAATATTCCTTGACCTATATTGTAAATCTCCCTTTAGGATCAAATTGTAAAAGTTTTGTTGAATCAAAGCTTAGTTAGTTTGGTCGATCATTGCTGAATTCTAGCATAGTCTAGCAACTCTTTTGTAATGTCCTGTTTAGGAAATCTATCGAGTTGTAATAGATTATAAGTGCTTGAGAAGATTGCTGAAGGATTCAGCAAATGGAACGAAGAAAATCAAATTCCAAACAACTTCGGAAATGTTAGAGTTGCCAGCAGACAAAGTGACTACTAAGGAGTTAGCAGTCAAATGCTGAAAAGAGATAACTGCTAAGGAGATAGCAGACAAGTGCTAAGAAGAATGATGGCTAAAGTGCTAGCAATCATATGCTGAAAGAAGAGACTGCTAGGAATATTTGCTCAGCAGTCAGCAGTAAAGAGCTAGCAGAAGGCTAAAGGAGTTGGCATTCACTATTTACTCGGGAGATTGCTAGAAGCTATAGCAATCAGGAAGCAAGATAACAAGTGATAGCAGAATGCTGAAGGAGTCAGCATTCGCTAGTACTTAGCAAATTGCTAGAAGAGCTTAACAACCAAAAGACTTAGCAGATTGTTAGAAGAGCTCAGCAATCAAAAGACCTAGCAGAGTATTCCAAGCATTCTCTGATAGAATGCTAAGCAAGGAGATACTCAGAAAACACTTGCTTTTATACTACCGTTCTGATAGTAGGTACAACCAAAGGATGAATAGCTTTCTTGAAGTAGGTAAAAAAACACTGTACACGCCGGAAATGATGAAAAGTAAGTAGCTCTTTTGGACAAGGAGGACCGTTGTGTCTAACGGGTTTGGAGATTCACAGTTTGAATCTCCAGATATAAAAGAGAAGTCCAAACAAGAGAGAGACCCCCATTCACGACTACTACCACACAACTGCAAATCGCAAGATACCTTTTACAAAGAGAACAAAGCAAAATGAGAGTAGTCAGTTGAGAGCTCCTTAAAGAGAAGAATTTAAAGCTCGCAACAACCGTAGTGTCCCCCTAATTAAATATCTGACACTATATTGAAGCTATTCCTTGACTTTGCTCAAGAATCTAATCATTGAGATAAATTCCATCTTATGAAGCATCCAGCAGTCACATCTCTGAAAAAAGATTGACTCCCACGGGCTGTTGCCAAAACTAGGAAAGTTCAGAAGGAACTATAAAGCTTCCATTGCAGTAAGGCAAGTTTTACGAAGGTGCGCCCTTGACTTAGCCGCTGTTGTCGACTGAGAAGATCCGAGTAACGGAGGATAGTCTTGTAGTGGCTGGCTCGAAAGCTCACCACCTGCTACAGGAGATAGGTGATGCCTTGTACATGACCATATCTTTTTAGTGAAATTTTCAGTGTTCGACTGAGGAGTGACATAGATCTTTATGAAATTTTAATGTCTCTTCTGTTTGATTTAAAACCTAGCAACCTCAAGTTGCTAGAGTATATCTTTGAAATGATCTAACACATTTGTGAAAGAGACTAAGTGCAAGATAACTTTAATATTCCGCTGCATTTGCTATGTAGCCTTAGGCCGCTTATCATGACTCTGATCATGGAGCATCAAGTGGTATCAGAGCAGGAGGTCGTAAGACTTACTGCTTCTGAGTCGCTTTTGACCAGATCTACTTGTTCCTTGCACTATTTTTGTTGTTTAGCTCAGGAACACACAGCTTTCCAAGATGAACCATACTCTTCCAAAGTATAAGAGAGAGAAGTTCAACTCATGGCAGAAGATGGCTACCATCCAGCTCCAAAGCATAAATTCGGAGATGGTGGACGTTCTTTCTAAGGGGCCCGTCAAGATCTTGAAGCCTAATATATTTGTAGGTCCAGTTGCTGAGGGGCAACCTAGAACACCTCTGATGGTCGAAAAGACGTTCGATGAATGGACGGTCAAGGACAAGAAAAGAGCTCAACTAGAATATCTAGCAAAGAAGCTTATACTTGACAGTTTGCCTCCATTGATGGCAGACAAGGCTTTGGGACTATGTATGCGCATCTTCCAGGAGACCGAGCGAATGAAACGAAACAAACTCCAGGTAGATTTTGATAAGTATGAATCTTTCTCTATGATTGCAGGTGAATCCATTCTTGCAATGGAAGAGAGATTCAACACCATCATTGGAGAACTCCAAAACTTGGAAAAGACGTACGACAATGGCGAAATGAATAACAAGATCATTTCCAAGATCTTTCCATGGAGTGATTGGTTTGTAAAGATGAAGAGCTTGAGCGAAAAGGACCTTAGCAAGATGTCTATATCTGAGGTATTTGCTCAACTTAAAGCTCATGAATTTATAATACAGCAATCGAAGAAGAACGAAGCAGCTGCTACTCAAACTTCGACATCAAGTGCTGTAAATCCGGAGGACCTAGCATTCTTTGTGAAGAAAGATGCTGGAAAGTGGAAGCCGAGGAAGCCCTTCCACAATGAGAGATCTGCACCAGCTTCCCCAACAAAGGAGGTTTCCTCAACCTCAAGCTCGCAGAATGTAGATCTCAAGATTAGTGAGCTCGAAGAGCAGATGCAAAAGCTTCAAAAGCACATGCTAGAAGCCAAAGCAGAGAAGGAAGCCAAGGAGGCCAAACTCACATCCTCATCAGCAGAGAGAAAGCCTAGGATGTGCTTTGAGTGCAATTTGCCATAACATCTAAAGCACGAGTGTCCTAAGGTGAGCAAGGAGGAAAGAGAGTGCCTCAAGCAAATATTTGAAAGAAGAGCTGTCAAAGCAATAACTCGAGCACTGCTGACAAGGAGAGAAGTGCCCGACATCCCTGACAATGATGAAGAGTACTATTCATTAGAAGAGGATGATGACGAGGCCATGCTGGTCTTGATGGCAAATATTGTTGATGATCAGGATGATGATGCTGAGCAGAATGCTGAGTCGACTATCGCAGTCGATGCTCAGGAGTTACATTCTATTTCCATTCCTAGTTCAGCAATCATGCATGAATCGAAGGATTCTTTTTTAGATTCCGAGGATGATTATCTCACAAAGGTTTCAAAAGAGTTTTCAAAAATATATGAGATAAAAAATGTT
Organism: Plectranthus barbatus; assembly: GCA_026898455.1. Taxonomy (NCBI): domain Eukaryota; kingdom Viridiplantae; phylum Streptophyta; class Magnoliopsida; order Lamiales; family Lamiaceae; genus Plectranthus; species Plectranthus barbatus. The sequence goes on along the minus strand of JAPKLW010000039.1, from coordinate 253,860 downwards.
ATTGTGGGAGAGAATATCTCACTGAAACTAAAAGTTACATCCTTGACTGAGGAAGTCGAAAGACTAAGGTCTGATAGTGAGGAGCTTCTGAAACTCAAAGCTGATTACTCTATGCTTTCTGAAAATTTTCAACTTATTGAAAAAGAAAATTTAGCTTTGAAGAGTAAACCTAAGGAAGATTGTATTTGTGCTTACACATCCAACAAGGCAGTTCTAAGTGCCATTGTAAGCCAACAAAGAAAACATTGTGATAAATAAGGACTGGGCCTTGGTTGTGTTGAAGAAAAATCCTCTAAGGAAGTTTTGAGTAAGAATGCTGAATTTTCTAAGCAAAAAAAAGATTTTATTCATTTCAGCTGCAAAAGTTAATGCTGGCAAGGGTAAAGGAAAGACAATTGCTGAGTCGTCAACTGCTAAGCAGACAGATTGGCGTAGCAAGCATATATCTCCTGGATCTTAGCAGAATGCCCAGAGAATGCCTGCTAGGCATGCTTCTGCTAGATCTCAGCAGAGTACCCAGAGGATGCGTGCTAAGCATGCATCTGCTGGATCTCAGCAGAGTACCCAGAGGATGTCTGCCAGACCCCACTCAACAGTGCCAAGGAGGAATGCTAAGCATTATTCATCTAATGCTAGGATAGCAAATCCTTCATTTCATAGGGGTAAGCAGGTTGCATACCATGCTGTAAGCCCACAGTATCCTAAGTACACACCACATAGGAGGAAAACCTATGTGAGGCCTAAGTCCAACCGTTTTCCTTCCAAAAGGACCATGAAGGGTAAGCACACGAGTCCACCTCGTTCTAATTATGCAAAGTTTGCTTATCCAACGAAGGTCGAGAAGGTTGCTAAGGTGATATCAAGAAGAAAATCTTGAAGATCACCAAGATGTGGGTTCCAAAAGGAACCATGATCCACGCAAATCCTGCAGGACCCAATGCGAAGCGGGTACTTAAATAGAATTGTTGATTTTTGCAGGAACAGGATCCAAGAGCGAAGACATCAGGAATGCCAAATGAATGGATCCTATATAGTGGCTGCTCAGGCCACATGACGGGGCGAGAAGAGTTATTCTCCGAACTTCAAGAAATTTATGGCCCCACAGTCATGTTTGGCGATAACAGCAAATGTCGAGTGATTGAACGAGGATGCATTGAGCAAGTTGGAATGAAGATCATCAACATTGCTCTCGTTTCCAACCTCAAGCACAATCTATTGAGCATTAGCCAACTATGCGAAAATGGGTACAATGTATATTTCATTAATAATGGATGTGATATTTTTGATAGTGCTACAGGTGAAATAAAGCATAGAAGCATTCGCAAGGGTGGCCTATATATTGTTGATTGGCAGAGCGGCCAACAACACTCATGCATCGTAGCATTCAACAAGGAAGAGAAGAATTGGCTTTTGCATAAGAGGTTAACTCATCTGAACTTTAAAATAATTAACCACCTAGCCAAGCACAATCTTGTCGTAGGATTGCCTGAGACGACCTTCAGAAGGGAAGGCGTGTGCAAAGCTTACCAGCAAGGGAAGCAGACCAAGGCATCCTTCAAGACAAACTCGGACAACGCCACATCTGGAAGAATCCTAGAGCTTTAGCACATGGATCTATTTGGCCCAGTCACTCCAGCCACTATAAGTAAAAAGGTTTATACTCTTGTGGTTGTTGATGACTTTTCCAGGTATACATGGGTCAGATTGCTGAGGACCAAGAATGAAGTAAAGCTTATCCTACAAGAGTTGATCCTAAAGGAGGAGAATAGCAAAGAGGTCACCGTTAAAAGAATTAGATAAGACAACGGGACTGAATTTTGCAATGGGATTCTAATGGATTTTTGTGCCAAAGCTGGAATCGGGCATGAGAAATCCACTACTAGGACTCCCAAGCAGAATGGTCTAGCAGAGAGAAGGAACAGGACCTTGAAGGAAGCAGTGCGGTCGATGCTAGCCGATTCTGGCCTAAGTGGAAAGTATTGGGGCGAAGCAATCATGACTGCCTGCTAGGAGTGCAATCAATGGTAGATTCAATAAGACTCTTATTAAGTGTACAATGGTCGTAAGCCTTCTCTGACTCATCTTCGTGCTTTTGTTTTGACATGTTATATTCATAACAATGCAAAGTCGAAGCTTAACACTTTTTCGCCTAAGTCTATGAAGGTGTGTTACTTGGATATGGGCATCCTTCTCATAAGGGCTATAGAGTGTTAAACAAGACAACTCAAGTTCTAGAAATAACAAGCAATGTTATTTTTGATGAGTCTACTCTAGTGCGCAGGATTTTATGAGAGAAAAAGGATGCAAATCATGAGACTAATGATGTCCATGATCAATCTATCGTGAATTCTTTTGAACATATGCGGATTGATCCAACTAGGTCTTTGAATGATTTTAATCCAACTCAGGCACATTCAGTAGGTGACCAAACTGCTGAACCGGTCGATGATGCTAATGCTCATGCTGAGGCCACCAACCAAATTTATCTTAATGATAATTTGGAGACTATGGGATCGCACTAAGGACGAAGCTGAAATTTCAGATGCTGAGATCCGGAATGCTGAAGTCCAGAATGCTGAGATTCCTGTTGCTGAGATGCCGAATGCTAAGATGCAGAATGCTGAACCCCAGGTGATTGCTAAAGAGAATGTTCTAGCAGAGAACAATTCAGCAGGCGAAGCTAGCAATGCAACCCCAACAACCAACAATCCAAGACCGAGATGGCTACATGATCACCCGCTAGATGCTGTCATTGATGACGTCAATGATCCAGTCAGGACGCGACAAGGAAATACGATGCTAGCGTGTTATATATCACATGAAGAGCCTACGAAGGTTGAAGATGCTCAACAATCTCCATATTGGGTGAATGCTATGCAGGAAGAGCTAGCAGAGTTCACGTGCAATCATGTTTGGGATCTTGTAGACTGACCCGAGCATCAAAGTGTTATTGGAACCAAGTGGGTTTTCAAGAACAAGAAGGATGAGTCAAGAACAGTCATCCAAAATAAAATGCGTCTAGTAGCGAAGGGATACAGGCAATGCGAAGGAATTGATTATGATGAGACGTTTGCTCCAGTAGCCCGACTGGAAGCAATAAGGTTGTTTCTCGCATATGCTACCCATAATGAGTTTTCAGTCCTGCATATGGATGTGAGAAGTGTCTTTCTATACGGTGAGCTCAAAGAAGAATTGTATGTTCAGCAACCATCAGGCTTCGAGCAAGGAAACAAAGTTTATAGACTCAGGAAAGCCCTATACGGTTTGAAGCAGGCACCGAGGGCATGGTATGGAACTTTGTCTAAGTTCCTGCTGGAGAATGGCTTCAAGAATGGGAAGATCGATCAGACTCTCTTTTGCATCAACGATGAAGGAAGTATCTTGCTTGTGCAAAGATATGTCGATGACATTATCTTTGGCTCTAAGCATCCAGTGCTATGTGAGAAGTTCTCAGAGCTCATGCAAAGTAATTTCCAGATGAGCATGATGGGGAAGAAGTCTTATTTTGTAGGACTCAAAGTGCAGCAATCGAGTGAAGGGATCTTTATACATCAGAGGAAGTATATAAGAGATCTCATTGCTAAGTATAGTCCAGAGAAGACAAAGAGCCTAAGGATTCCCATAAGCACGAGCAGCCAGATTTCTCTAGATGAAGGAGGAGAACCTGTGAATCCTACTCTCTATAGAGGTATTATCGGATCTTTGCTATATCTCACTGCTAGCAGACGAGATATTTCCTATGTCGTGGGAGTCTGCGCGCGATATCAAGCAAATCCTAAGAAGTCACATTAGGATGTTGCTAAGAGGATTATCCGATACCTCATGTGCACCGAAGGTCTAGGAATTTGGTATCCAAGGTCTGATGGGCAAGCACTCAGTGGTTATTCAGAATCAGACTTTGGAGGATGCAAGATTGATCGGAAGAGCACGAGTGGCACCAGCCAATTCCTTGGACATAAGCTAATAAGTTGGTTTAGCAAGAAGCAGCACTCTATGGCGACGTGTACAACCGAAGCAGAATATGTAGCAGCCGCAAGTTGTTGTGCGCAAGTGTTGTGGATTTGACAGCAACTTCAAGATTATGATATTGCTCCTGAATGCGTGCCAATCTACTGCAACAACAATAGTGCTAGGTGCATTACGAAGAATCTTGTACATCATTCCAGGACGAAGCATATTGACATTAAACATCATTTCATCAGAGATCACCAAGAGAAGAATGATATCAACGTTCAATACATATGCACCGAAGATGAGCTTGCTAATATCTTCACCAAGCCCCTTGCTGATGCCAGATTTAAAGAGTTATGTCTGAAGTTAGGCCTCATGGAATTATAAAAGGATGGGGATGAATGAGTTCAAACTCTCATTCTTTCTGGTTTTCTTGGATTTCGGAGAAGAAGGAGATAAATGTATCCAAGCTTACGCTTTTGATATCCTGAATTTTTTTTTGTTGCTAAGATATGGTTACTAAGGGTGGATGCTGAGTCCCAGCTCTCAACAGACCCTACGTAGTTTGATATTACATTATGTAATAAGCAACAAGTGGAATGCTAAGTCCAAGCTCTCAGCAGTTCCAAAGAAGTATAATATTATAACAAGTGGATCAGACGCTTGTTAGCGCGTGAATACTGAGTCCAAGCTCTCAGCATTTTGTCAGAATTCTATGTTATTATATTCAACGAGTGGTGTCAGCAATCAACACTTTGGATTCTAGAATATGTGGATGTTAGAGATTGATTGTTGAGTCTGTGCCGTCAGCAGTCAATATATGAATGTTAGGATTTGGATGTTGAGTCCAAGCTCTCAACACTTTATTCGTTGCTAAGGATTCCAATGCTAGCAGATTGCTGAGTCCAAGCTCTCAGCAATCTCAGAAAGTCAAAGCGCGAACTTTTGGAATTTCAAATCCACTAAGTGTATGTGACAGGATGCATTTTATGCGTGTAATTGGCTGTGACGAACCAGGAGTTAACACGTTAAAAGAACTCGAGCGTCTTGGGGCGTAGGTTACCACACGAAGAGTCTCGGATCTTCTAAACCATCGACTGAATCTGAAGCGGTTCTACCCCAACCGTCAGATCCAGCACTCAGAAGGTATATTAAATGTACTTCGTTGAATTTGCAAATCTTCTACACTCTGAATTTCTTAATCCCTAGCTTTAAAAATTCTCAAAACTTTCTCAAAATTCCTTTGAATCTTCCAAATTTCTCAAGCATGTCTAAAAAACCTGAATCTTCCTCTCCTACCCCAAAGCCCACTCACCCTGAAAACCCTCCTAAGTTAATTCTACATCCTATCGATGGCACGCCTCTACATGAAAGGCATGCACTGGGTTTTACAATGATTGTGAAGAAAGAGGATATCGATGATTTGATTCCCAACGCACGCTTGATCACTCTTGACCGCAAGAAGGAGCAGTCTGGGCTCTCTAATGCTCAGAAGAGAGTAGCCCAGATCATGAAGGACAGGATCATGTACACCCCTCTTGCTGCTATACAGTTTCCAGATTCGGTTATGAATACCTTGGCTAAGGAGGAGGTAGTTCAATATCTGTCGGCTGAACCATTGAGGTTTCACCCTCATATGGTTTCTGAATTTTATGCCAGGGCCGTGATAGCCGATGATCACAAGTCATTCACGACCTCTGTTTTTGGGACATTGATCACTGTCACTGCTGAGGTTCTTGCCAAGATGTTCGGCCATCGAAACTCAGGCGAAAGCATCGCCACCTACAAATTTTTAAATACAGAAGAAATGAAGGCCAGATGGGAACAATGGAAGCGGCCTGAACTGATAGAGGACGCGAAGCATCATGGAAGGTTGCTACCCCTACAAATCAGTTCACGGAGGATTTCAGACTCCTCGCTGATTTGGTTATTAAGATCTTCCATTGCAACTCGAGTTCTTATTCGAAACTATCTGCGAAGAAATATGCCGTGTTGATGGCATTGGTTGATGGTGTCCAAGGGAATTGGGCACAATTCTTTTTTTGAGCATTGGTGGGACCACGAGAAGAAAAATGTGAAGATCAAGCAGGAAGGGATCTTCACATCGAATGTTAATTTTTGGTTGAAGATAAGTAAGTTTATTGAAACTATCTTCCAGAAGGACGAGCTCGAAAGGGGAGAGTCGCTGCTCCCTGCAGACTTTATCCCTCTGACAAAGAAAACGCCGGCCCCCGCCGATATGACCCACCCACTCATACTGAAAGGGAAGTCCAATGTTGACCCCAACATTCCTAATTCTCCTGATGAAGTGCATCCAGCAGAGTTGGCAGTCCAACAGTTGGAGCATGCAATCCCCATGTTTGCTGAGGAGATTGCTGCTGCTAAGAAGGCTGCGGAGATGGAGAAATGTTTTCAGGATCTCGCTGAGATCGAGAAGCTCAGAGATCTGCCCGCCCAGCAGATAGAAGTGATTCTTGCTAAGAAGCAAGAAGAGCACCTGCTCAGGTACTGGGTCAGCTTGCAGCTGTGATACCCAAGAGGAAGAGGAAAGACGCTGGCTCTCCTGTGAAGAAGAAAAGGACAAGAAGGAGGCTTGTCAAAACAGCCGAAAAAGAAGCCGCTCAGAAAGAAGCTTCTGAGAAAGCAGCATCTAATAAGCCCTCACCTGCACAAAGGAACGTAAGTCCACTTTCTGCTAAGCCCCTATCTGAAAGATTGAGAATTATAAGGAAGAGAAACAGGAAGAGAAAGTTGAACCAGCATGTGTAAGAGAGGAAAAAATATAATAAAGAAATGAAATGGATGACGTTTGAAGCAAGGGTGAGAAACTTTGAACAAGTTATGGCCGCTGCTAATGAGATTGCTTCGAAGAAGGTTGCTGATGCTCAAGCAGCAAATGAAGCTGCTTGAGGAGGCTACCAGGCAAGCAGCAGAGCATGAGGCTCAGGACGATGCTAAACACAAAGGGAAGCAAGTTGTTCAGCTTCCCATCACCACTCCTTTGCCAGAGCAAGATGCGCTGCCTGACAAGGATTTATAAACACTGATTGTGGCAGGACTCTTTGATGCTCCGGCACGTCCTGAAGGACAAGGAGGTGTTGCTATTCGGGAGCCTACAGCTCAACCTGCTCAATCTGCTCAGGCTTTGGATGTTGGAACATCCGGATCAGGTCATAATGCTGAGCAAGGTGCTAGCATTGATGAAGGTGGTGCTGGAGTATACTGTAAAGCGAATTTTTAAGCGAGCTTTGTCATGTACTTAATCTCTTGTAAATAACTGAAACAAACATTATCACATTGATGCAATCTCATGATTGCATGTATATCCACTTATCTTATATTGTAGACAATGTGGTGGGTGCGTCGTCCCACTGAAGATCGCATTGTTGGGTTCCTTATAAGAAATAAAATATATTCACAACTGAGATAGTTCTGGATAAACTATCGTTTTAGGTTGTAGTATAAACTTGAGATAACTAGTTTTGGTTATTAGTTTATGCTAGTGCGTGGTGTCGCATTGAATGGATCGCGTTGAGACGTGTTCTTCTGTTTAGACTCTATGAAGAACCAAGGTCTCGGCGACTTTGATAATTCTTAGCCCTAGATGTGATATTTAGATATATGCAAATGATTGTTTGTTACTTTGACCTACCATGGGTGAGAATCAAAAGGATGATTCAATATGCTCCGTATCTTGGGTAACAACATTATTTGTATGTATTTATATAGTCACATTAGGGCACCGTGTCCTGGACATCCAGGTTGATGACATCCCCTTAAGGATCTCATACGTTTTATCATATTAAACCCTGCAGGTGGAATTTATTCTGATACGATAATAATGTTGAGCAGGTACTACTTAAGGATTAAGATATTAATTAATTAATGCTGTCAGAGCTTTTAATTAATTAATGGATGTGCGTTATCTTAATCACGAGGAATTAATTAAGTCAAATAGAAGCCCTGATTCACATTGGGATTGGATGGCAGTTGCAACATTAATTCTCTAGTTGAATGAATTAATGTTATAAGTTCAATTTATATTCTGGGCTGAATATATGTGTTTGGACTTATGGGAGGCCCAATCCTATACCTTCTAGAGATCCCTGGTCTGGCCCAACTAGAAACCCTAGAAGATGCCTATAAATAAGATCTTATGGTTGAAAGAAAAACCCCAGTTGTCATTTTGTCATAAGCTCATGTGTTGAGCAACGGCTAGGGTTTAGTTCTCTCAAACATCGTAGATCTAGTATTTTTGGATTGGCATCTACGATTCGGAGGATTGTTGTCCGCCCGGTATCCAATCGTGGTTCGTAAGACACAGGCTAGAAGATCTCCAGTGGAATCAATCTCCAGGTCTGTAGATCTGGTAAAGTAATCACTGATCTTGTTGATTTAATTTAATTAAACCATGTATGTGTACGTTTGGTAACCAACATCGATCGTGGGGACGAACCGCCTTCACCGGCGTGTTCCTTCAATTGGTATCAGAGCCTCGTTCGTGGTTGTTGGCTCTGCCTGAAACGTGAAGTTGGTTTATTGTATTTTAAATCATTTAAGCATGTCGTCGATGTTTTATGTATTTTGTGGTTTCTCGTGGATCCCGATATATTTTTGGTTTTTGGTGCGATGGTTTATTCGCGGTTTATAATCATTTTTCACCACGAGAAAATCCGTGGTTAGTATAGGAAATGATGTAATTTTATTTCCAGTAATTTTCTGTAAATTATGATGTAATTTTCTCCGAAAAATGAGACCAAAAATCGAAGAACACGAAGAACAAACATCGACGGAAAACTGCCAAATCGCAGTTGCGCAGGGGCTTTTTGTGGCTCAGCCATGGCCTATCGGCTTGTCAATTGGGTCGACTGTCCGGTGGGGCTTGAAGCTGGGCCGGCAAACTTCAATGCCCAATGGTTGATTGGCGTTGATGGCGGCCGAATTATCAACAATCACCGCGTGAAAACAGCTGCATGCAAGAATCTCGCAATTCTGTCTGCGTGTGGGCTGATTTTGCGCGTTGATTTGAGGCTGTTTCGGGTCGTATCTATAATTCCAACGATTTATCTTACTTTTGATACTTAGGGCTTCAATGCCCAGTAGGTTTGGGAGGTTGATGATCGATTATGACGGCGCAATGGGCCAACAAAGTCGGCCCAGTCGCCATAAAACCCTAATTTTCTGGGTTGACAGTATGTAGGTGGACATTTTTTCGTGGTCATTTGGAGGCCTTCCATTTATGGATTTCTAGTACCGATGACTTGGAATTTTAGTCCAAACCTAGGGCTTTAAGACCCAGTAGGTTACCGGCATGATTGTCGTTGGAATCGATGGGAACGGAGGCGAGAAAAGTGCCATGTGCACTGGTTTTTCACCCAGGCTGCTCAACGAGCCATTTTATTCGGCCAATTGGCGGTGATTCGAGGGTGAATCTTCGGACCCGTTGGTTAGAGATGGAAGTCCAAACTTTGGTCTTCAAAGCCCATTAAGTTTCGGCCGTTGACTATGCGTCGTTTGGTAGCAACGGTGGCTCGAAAAGGCCATTTGCAGTAAATTCAAAAGCACAAATTTGAATTGTTCGAGGCCCGGATCCGATTCAAAGACCCATTTAAACAGCTGTATATCAAATATTCATGTAATAGAATAGTTAGATATGTAGTTACACATCTTGGGGACACGAGGACATTTTATTTGATCTTGCATGATGTGTGTTTAATTTTCTAGGCATGTTGTATGTTTTACATGTTAGGAGCATGCTAGGATTTATTTAATTCTTTATAGCATGCTGTCAAAAACCTTCAATTTAAAATGACTAAGTGAGTTAAAATAAATTTTATTTTATTTATTTAGGCCTCCACAATTGGTCTTATAAGTGATTGTGGATGTTGTTCGTGGGACCCTGGGAGTCTCCCCCTAGAGGATACAACATTCACTAGTTCACAAGATAAGACTTCTAATAAAAATCAATTTTATCTTTAAATGAAGTTCGTGGCACTCGCAGGACCCTGGGAGTCTCCCCCAAGAGGATGTGAATGTTCATGGTTCACTGGTAAAGGTTTAATTCAAGATAACCTTAAAAAATTATTTACAAGTGATGTAAAGTCCTAACGGTAAGGTCATCAATTGTAAAATAATTTTCTTTATGGTTAAATTGTGGTCATCACTTAGATGTGAATTTCTATATAACTCCCCAACGGAGTCCCTGTTTTAATTCACATGGCCTGTTAAATGTTCTGACTACTAATTCCATTCGTCATAAAGTAGAGGTTGACGTGATATTGGAATAAAAAGATAGTTTGTCTGGTCAATGGATATGTGTGTAAATGTCCACCCACCGTGGCTTGCATATATATGTGTTGGGTTGTTGGATGTTACATTAAACATTGGTTTTGAAGGTTTCCATGTTTTATGTTTCAATTAATTTGATTTAAATGCTTACGTGTTCGCATTTAATTTATTTCAGTTATCATGTCGTTTAATCTGCTAATGACTGTTCTCTATCATAACAAGCTTATTGGTCCAATTTGTTTGGACTGGAAATAAATCTGGATATCGTACTGGTTGCTGAAGAGTACATATTTGTACTCAAGACGCCTACTCAATGTCTCTTGAACCCTTACTTCCACTTGAAAGTAATCATGGGTAAGAAATAGTACTCTGTTGCAGAGTTGCTTACTGGTTTGATTATAGTGAAGGATTTTATGGGCAAGAGATCATTGGTTCAGGTTTCTTTTGAAGCATCATCTTCTTTGTATAATAACGGTTAGAAGAAGAAGCCACAAAAGAAAAAGTACAGTGGGAGCAAATAAGTAATACTTTCTGTTAGTATGACACTTTTTTGTGGTGTCATGAAACTAAAGGGAAAGTGTTACTGATGCAACCAGTCTGGGCATTACAGATATGATTGTCCCCTCTTAATGAAAGGTATCTCGTGTACATCTTCTGTTTTAGTTGTTGAAACATGTCTTGCGGTTTGTATTACTGTCTCTTGGATAGTAGATGCTGGTGCCATTGATCATGTTTGTTTAAGTGTGCATGGTTTTATGCAGACAAGACAACTAATGAAACCGAGATTACTGTAAGCTTGGTAAATGTTGTTAGAGTGGTGGTTGTTATAGTGGGAGATATACACTTAATCTTTTTCGGATTGTGTTATAGCATTAAAAGACGTTTTAAACATGCCAAGTTTTCGAAAGAATTTATTTTCAGCTTTGAAAACTATTTCTGAATGGATATTCAATTATTTTTAATAACAATGATGTTATTATGAGAAATAACTCTTTTATCTATTCTGGCATGTTGGAAAACTTCTTATATACTATTACTTATGTATATCGTTCTGCAACTGAAACTCATGCATATTCATTGTTCAAAAGGATAGTTTCTTCTATGTTGAATCAAACATATATTTGGCATCTAAAACCGGGTCATGCTAATCTAACTAGGATCCAAAGACTGATAAGTCGTGGATCATTGGAATCTCTCCAAGTTGAACCATTCTCAGTCTGCAAATCCTAATTGGAGAGTAAGATGACATTTAAGTCTTTTTAAGGCTATGTGTTTAAAGTCAATGATATGTTGAAAATGATTCAATCTGACTTGTGTGGGCCTATGTCTATTCAAGCAAGAGTTGGTCTTGAGTATTTCGTCACTTTCACGAATGATTACTCCAGGTTCGGATATATTTACTTGATCCACCACATGTCTGAATGATTTGACAAGTTCAAAGAATGTAAGACCGGAGTGGTGAATCGAAAAGGTAAAAGTATAAAGTCACTAGGATTTTATTGTAGTTTCTAATACCTCAGTGCTGAATTTAGGCAATACATATTGGATAACGAGATTACATATCAACTGTCTACGCCTGATTTTCTGCAACGAGGTGGCATAGAAGAGAGAAGAAACATAATTCTTTTTGGAGATGGTGAGGTCGAAGATGAGTAATACCACTTTGCCTACTTTTTATTTTAGGGTTATGCCTTGGAAACAACGGCGTATCTTCTGAAATTAGTACCTTCTAAATTGACTCTAAAGACTCCAATAGAATTGTGTACTTGGCGAATGCCTTGGATCAAACCATATTCTAGTTTGGGGTTGCTCAACATATATGTTGGATAAGGAAGTCGATAAGTTGGTACCTAGAATGGAAGTACGGTTGTTTATAGGATATCCTAAGGGTATGAAAGGCGGTTACTTTTATAGTCCTAAGGAATCAGAGGATGGTGGCTAATACCAATGCCCGATTCTTGGAGGAAGACTATATAAGTGAGCATGAATCCAAGAGTAAGATCATTCTTAATAAGTTGAGAGGAGGCAATTGTACACCGAGTGTACTAAGTGTTATACCATAAGAGACTGCACAACATGTTGACTCTGGTGTACCTACACATGTACTGCCTTGTTATAGTGGGAGAGTTGTTCAATCTAATCATTTCATGTGGGAAAGTCTTCGGATTTGGTACACATTGGTGAACATGAAGTGAATTGTTTCATGGGTGTGGGAGAGTCTTCGGACTTGGTTCACATTGGTGAACATGAAGCGAACGATCCCTGAACATACAAAGAGGCAGTTCAAGATATAGATGCGATTTCTTGGCATAAGTCTATGAATTATGAGATTGAATTTATAGACGCTATGGATGGGTATGGCCTTCTGACCTTCCTAAAGGCAATATAGCCATTGGGTGTTTGTGGGTCTATAGGTGTAAGAGAGGATCTAACGGAAAGGTCATCGCCTTTATAGCATGGTTGGTGGCGAACGGATTCACTCAAATCGAGAGAATCATTTGTGATGATAATTTCTCACCTGTAGCCATGCTGAAGTCGATGTGCAATCTCTTATCCATAGCAGATTACATGGACTTTGAGGTTTGTCAAATGGATGTTACGACAGTTTTCCTTAATGGAAATCTGGATGAAGACATTTATATGCGGTAACCTGAAGGTTATGTAAGGAAATGCTAAGAGCATCTAGTTTAGAAGTTAAAGAAGTCTCTTTATGGACTTATACAAACTTCTAGATCTTGGAACATTCGTTTTGACGAGGCAATCAAATCCTTGGATTTGAAAAATGTCAAGATGAAAGTTGTGTGTACAAAAATGAGCATGGAAACGTAGTGGTATTCTTAATACTATACGTAGACGATATCTTCCTATTGGCAACAACATGAGGGTATTGTTGGACGTATAGGTGTGGCTGTCGAAACAGTAACAGATGAAGGATTTTGGAAATGCTATATACATTCTTGGTATTTAGATCATTCATGATCAAAATAAGAGAATGTTGCATTTGTACCAAGCTTCCTACATCAACACTGTTATTGTCCGGTTTAGCATACAAAACTTCAAGAAATGATTTCTACCTTTGTGACAAGGAGTTCCTCTATCTAAGGACACATGTTCTAAAATGCCAGAGAAGATAGAGCAGATTGCTAAGGTTCCTTAAGCTATTGCAGTAGGAAGTCTTATGTATGTTATATTATGTACTAGACATGATATCTATTGTGCAGTTGGCATGGTGGCAAGATATCAATCTAACCCGGGTCTGGGGCACTGGACTGTGGTAAAATATGTTCTCAAGTATCTGAAAAGAACTCGAGTTTATATCTATTAGACAGTCTGACCCTTTTGGGTTAATTAGATTCAGATTTTTAAGCTGATCATGATATGAGAAAGTTAACCTCGGATTATATGTTTACCTTGGGAGGCGGAGCCTATTACATGGCTGCCTCGGAGGTTGCCAAAGAAGTTGTTTGGCTTAGAAGCTTCTTGTTGGACTTGGGGCTGATTACGAGTATGCCTAAGTGTATCACGACATATTGTGACAACACTGGTGGAGTAGCAAACTCGAAAGAACCTAGAGCCCATGTGGCAAGTAAACACATAAAGAGACAGTACCACATTTTACAAGATATCGTAAAGAGAGGTGACGTGGCTGTGGAAAATTTGTGTCGTTGTATAACCTGGTTGATCCTTTCACAAATACTTTGGAAACTTAGATCTTCAGAAAACACGTAAAGGGTCTTAGTTAAACGATACCTTGCAGCTGCACTTTAAGTCTAAGTGGGAGATTTGTAATGACATGGTGTATACTAAAAGTTTAGCTTTAGTATAAGTGGGAGATTGTTGGAGTATACTGTAAAGCGAACTTTTAAGCGAGCTTTGTCATGTACTTAATCTCCTGTAAATAACTGAAACAAACGTTATAACATTCATGCAATCTCATGATTGCATGTATATCCACTTATCTTATATTGTAGACAATGTGGTGGGTGTGTCGTCCCACTTAAGATTGCATTGTTGGGTTCCTTATAAGATATAAAATGTATTCACAACTGAGATAGTTCTGGATAAACTATTGTTTTAGGTTGTAGTATAAACTTGAGATAACTAGTCTTGGTTATTAGTTTTTGCTAGTGCGTGGTGTTGCATTGAATGGATCGGTGTGAGACATGTTCTTCTGTTCTGACTCTATAAAGAACCAAGGTCTCGGAGACTTTGATAATTCTTAACCCTGGATGTGATATTTAGATATATCCAAATGATTGTTTGTTACTTTGACTTACCATGGGTGAGAATCATAAGGATGATTCAATATGCTCCGTATCTTGGGTAACAACATTATTTGTATGTATTTATATAGTCACATTAGGGCACCGTGTCCTGGACATCCAGGTTGATGACATCCCCTTAAAGAACTCATAAGATTTATCGTATTAAACCCTGCAGGTGGAATTTATTCCGATACGATAATATTGTTGAACAGGTACTACTTAAGGATTATGATATTAATTAATTAATGTTGTCAGAGCTTTTAATTAATTAATGGATTCACGTTATCTTAAACACGGGGAATAAATTAAGTCAAATAGAAGCCCTGATTCACATTGGGATAGGATGGCAGTTGCAACATTAATTCTCTAGTGGAATGAATTATATTCAGAGCTGAATATATGTGTTTGGACTTATGGGAGGCCCAATCCTATACCTTCTAGAGATCCCAGGACTGGCCCAACTAGAAACCCTAGAAGATGCCTATACATAGGATCTTATGGTTAAGAGAAAAACCCCAGTTGTCATTTTGTCATAAGCTTATGTGTTGAGCAACGACTAGGGTTTAGTTCTCTCAAACATCGTAGATCTAGTATTTTTGGATTGGCATCTACGATTCGGAGGATTGTTGTCCACTCGGTATTCGACAGTGGTTCGTGGGACATAGGCTAGAAGATCTCCAGTGGAATCAATCTCCAGATCTGTAGATCTGGTAAGGTAATCACTGATCTTGTTGATTTTATTTAATTAAACCATGTATGTGTACATTTGGTAATTAACATCGATCGTGGGGACGAACTGCCTTCACCAGCGTGTTCCTTCGGGAGGTGCTGAAGTTTCGCATGCTGAGGAGTGGGCTGCAATGCCAGAGCAATCACCAGCAGAGCAAATACCCGAAGAGCCTAGCACTGCAATTCCATCATCTATTGAGGCAAGGCAAAAAGAATAAAACAATGAAGGCTTTTTAGCCTCATGCTACTGCGATTCTGATTCCAACGGCGAATCTGAGGATGAATACAATGCACGATTCCTAAGGAAGATTCCCACCAGAACAAATGAAGAGCTGATAGTTCTTATCAAATTACTACCAGGACGCCGATTTAAGATAAGGCGTGTAGCGCAATGGTGTGCGCCGGTTTTTCTAGAGGAAGAGTTAAATGCTGACCTTTTTCCTATGATATCAGAAATTGAAGAATTTGTGTTGGCAGAGATAGAGCGTGACATTGCGAATGTCTCTATGTGGAATTGGATGAGAACACCCCCAGAAGGGAAGGTGTTGAGCAAAGAGTTTAGGAGATGGAAATTCTTTGATTATGATATGCACCAACTCTTCTTTGAAGAAAGAATGCTGGTTATCACAACCAAGGGGCTTAATTACTGGAGAAAGGAAGAAAATGGGCCA
The DNA here is from genome assembly GCA_026898455.1 of Plectranthus barbatus. Taxonomy (NCBI): domain Eukaryota; kingdom Viridiplantae; phylum Streptophyta; class Magnoliopsida; order Lamiales; family Lamiaceae; genus Plectranthus; species Plectranthus barbatus. Next base: position 237,956 of record JAPKLW010000039.1, on the reverse strand, counting down.
ACGACAGGATTGATCAAGTGCCCGGCACTAAACAATTCTCGAATAAGCAAGTCCTTGCTAGGCTTGAGGCTATTCGCGCCCATTGGTTGTTCTCAACTTTTCAATCTTTGCCTAGGTCAAGCTTTGCTCCTGATGGTTATTCGGATGCGAAGATTGAGCTGTCCAAGTGACAGGCTAAAGCAGTTGCTGAGTACCGAAGGCGCCAGACAGAGTATGATGCTCAAAAGAAGGAGAGGCTGATGGCTCCGATGGCTGCTGCTAGAGAGCAAGAAGAGCAAGAACAGAGCCGTGAGCTGACTAGAGAGGAGAACATGCTTGCACTCTTCATGGACGATAACATCGTGTAAGTGGCCAGAGTTGCCCGCGCTGCTGAGCTAGAGGAGGCCCTGGAGGAGATTTGGAAGTTAGAGGAGGCCGAGGAACTAACAGATGCAGCTCAATACTTGGAAGCCCATGCCAATGAAGCAAGCACTGCTGAACTTGCTAAGGCAGAAGCGAAGGCCTGGAAAGTAGAGGAAATAGAGCGCATTGCAGTGGAAGTTGAGTACTTGGCGGCCCAAGGAGTAGTTGATATTCACATAGAAGATGCTGAATCTCTTACAGGCGGAGAATTGGTGCTGACAACTTCTGCATTTGATGTTCTCCCCGTAAGCTCTCATAACTTTTATTCCTACTTTGATCACGTTGTTCATTTTTCCCTTCAACATGCTCTATCCACCACTATTTCCCTTGCCATACATGAACGAGTGGCTATGGAGGCTGCTGATATAAGGAAAGAAGTGGAGGAAGTACGGAGCAAAGTATCTGAAGTCAGGGCAGAGGTAGCTGAAGTGAAAAGCGATGTATCTGGCGTGAAGCAGAGTATGGAGGTGATGAAACCAAAACCGTTATAAACAAGGTCTTCACAGTCTATGGGATACCCCATGACATTAGGGTGATAGCCCCCAGACCAGAGGATCACCCTCACCGTCCCCCGTTAGGTTTTATGTCATTTTCCCTTATGGTTTTCGAGAAGGGCATTGACCTGCCGTTACACCCATTCTTTATCAAAGTACTCGACTATTACGGACTAGCCCCCATGCAATTGGCTCCCGTAGCATGGTTTATCATGTTTGGAACACTACTTGTGTTCGAGAAAGCCAGGTTAATAGAACCAATAGTTAGGGAATTTGTCGACCTATACAACTTGGTCCATAGATTGAATGAGAGCTATTGGTATTTCTCCAAGAGATACCGACATACCGAATCATTAGTTAAGAAAACCCCATCGAACATGAAACAATGGGTCGAACACTTCATATACTTGGATATTCTCGATGAATTCCCAAGGATCCGAGGCCACCTTCATAACCCCTCCCGTAAGTGCATTGTCTTATCATTCGTCGATTAAGGTTTTCTCTCACTCATCGAACTTTGTTTGCATTGCAGCTCAAGACAAAATAGTCCTGACCGAGGAAGAGGAGTGGAGGATTAGCCAAGCTTACGAGTTCGCAAACCGAGATTTTGAGAACCTCAAGAAAGGTAAATTCGTCGATGCCAGCAGAATCCACGTTGATATGGAGAGGCCCACTGGAAGTGCTCTTCACGTGATCCTTGAGAAGAAGAAGAAGAAGAAGAAGAAGAAGAATTCAACGAAGAAAACAACACCGTCGACCCCAAAGAAACTAACCAGCACCGCCACCACCAACCGATATGATGCACACCACAGCAATCCCGAGGAAGAAAACCTCGAGGACTCCATGTCCTCGGCCACGCCCTCCGCCAAACTTCCAATCCGTCAACCCAAGCACCCCAGGAAACAGTTCGAGGACTCCACCTCAAAGACGATCATCAACCCCGGCGACGACACCTAGGGTGGAGATGTTGGGGCGACGAAGGTCGTCCTAGCCCGAGAGGAGATTCACCCCTCCCCTCCGAGAGATGCTGCAGCCGATGAAGAACTCATCGAATATGTTTGTCTTCTGCTTGCTGGACCTCCGTGGAACAACCCTAACCCGTCGGTCGGCCGCACCTTCACCCACTTCCACCAAATGCTCCTGGTACGTGGCATCGCCTTGCTCTGCTAACAACTTTAGATTTTTTTACCTTATCAATTTTCACCTTCTCGCAAGGCCTTGGCAATCTAAAAGTGGACTATCTCGCGGCCGCCTCCTCTGAACATGTCTGGAGGCAACGCACCCTGGACACGAGCGTGTCTTATGTCAAAATTAAAGGGGAGCTGGCCGAAATCGCCGCCCTTCATGCAAAAGTTGTGAAGGATGCGTCCAATTTCCAGTTGCAGAATAACGCACTTCTCCGAGAGAAAGCCGAGCTCAACAGCAGAATCGACGGACTTGAGTCCTTGCGAACCCTCGCCGACAAGCAGATCGCCGAACTGGAGGAGACGGTCAAGGCCCTGGAATATTCCCAAGAGGCAGAGGCGGCGAAGCAGAAAGAGTTCGAGAAAGCTCTCTGTCGAGCACAGGAAGACGGTGAAGGCCTCGACCTATTCGGGCATCTCGACAAACCTGCCGGCAAACCGGTGGTGGGGGTAATACATAACTTTGCCTGCTCCCAAGCCCGGGACCTTGTCTTGCAAAGATATCCGGATCTAGATCTGACCTTCCTCTCCACCGAAACCAACGAAGACGAAGAAGACGACGGGCAGGGTGACGAAGAGGAAAAAGAAGACGAGGACAAGAAGGTCGACGAGGAGGTCGAAAAGAACGATACTTAGAAAAACTCAATACTGATCTATTAAAATGTCTAGACTTAATTTCAATCAACGTTGTAGTATGACAAGTCCGCTTATGTTTTCTTTTTGCAACACTGCTCGTCTATCCTAATACAATGCACTACTACAATTTTCACTTTTCATCGACGGATGAAGAAGACATAAAGCATTAAAAATAAAATTTCTTTAAATACTTAACATTCCAAGCATTTGGCACATCCTTGCCAGTCGGCGTGTTCAATCGATAGGCTCCATTCGCGACGACCTCCGAGATAATATACGGCCCTTCCCAACTCGGTGCTAACTTCCCTGCATTTAATTCCTTGGTGTTTTGGAAGACCTGGCGCAAAACCCACTCCCCAACTTGAAATGACCTTAGTCGAACCGACTTCTTGCAGAATTTGTCGACGGCTCGCTGCCTGACTAACATCTTCCTCAAGGCCTCAAAACACAGCTCGTCCAGACATTCCAAATCGATGCACAACCGCCATCCATTACTCTCTTCATCGAAAAACTCGATTCGAGGGCTTCCTTGGACAACCTCGAATGGGATTACCGCTTCAGCTCAATACGCCAACGAGAATGTGGTCGCTCCAGTAGACGTCTGAGGCGTGGTTCGGTACGACCATAGCGCACCTGGCAACTCTCGAACCCATGCCCTCTTTGTGTTGCCCAACTTTTTCTTCAATGTTCCGAAAATGGTTTTGTTCGACGACTCTGCCAGGTCATTCGCCTCGGGATAACGCGGCGCAGAAAAAAGAAGTCAGATACCCATCGTTGCGAAGTACTCTTTGAATTTCCTCCTCGCAAACTGCCTCCCATTGTCTGTTATTATTTCCCTAGGGAGACCAAAGCAGCAAATCAAGTGCTTCCATACAAACGCGATCGCCTCACTATCACGATCTCGAACCAAAGGCTAAGCCTCCACCCATTTCGTGAAGGAATCCGTCGCCACTAAAATGTACCGTCGGCCGCCAACCCCTCTTGGTAATTCTCCCACTATATCCAGCCCCCAACGATGAAACAACCATACTGGTATGTTTGCAAGCAAGACTTCACCCTTCAGATGGGTTAGGCCGCCGAATCTCTGACAAGCTTCACATCTCATTGTCAAACTCTTGGCGTCGTCCCTTAAAGTTGGCCAAAAGAAGCTAGCGGATATTGCTCGGTGCACCAAACTCCTTGGTCCTGCATGGTTCCCGCAGCTACCTGAGTGTATTTCGTCGAGCACATTATGCGCCTCCTTTTTGCTAACACATTTCAATAACGGTCCCTCAAACGACCGCTTATACAACTCACCATCAACTATCGTAAAACAAGATGATCGTAGAACGATCCGAACTACCTCTACCCAAAGCATTGGTAATATTCCATCCCCAAGGTACTCGACGAGAGGCGTCATCCATGAAGACGTACCCTCATCGAGAGGAAGAACCTCCCGCACTGAACCCTAAGAACCAACATTGTTTGTGGCAGGCCACAATGCAGTAACCATGGGAACCAGTCTAACGCCGCTGGAGCACGTTGTTGCCGCAAACCCCGCCAGAGCGTCAGCATGTCCATTCTTTTCTCGAGGAACATGTTCCAATTTAAATTCGTCGAATGACTCCAACTCTTTCTGCACTATATCGCAATAAGCCATCATGCGGGGATCCTTTGCTTGAAAATCTCCCCGGAACTGCCCCACCACTAATCGGGAGTCCACCTTAATGTGAACTTGTCGAACCTTCAAAGCAGCTGCCAAACGAAGCCCAACTATCAAGGCTTCATACTCAACTTCATTGTTTGTTGCCTTAAATTCAAAATGGATCGCACTTTGCACCACCATCTGCTGGGGAGAGACGAGCAACACCCCTGCGCCTACGCCTCTCGGGTTGTTGGAGCCATTGAAGGACAACTCCCAAGGCTCTGTACCATCGGGATCTCGGGCGGACGTTTTGAGTTCCGCTTGTAGATGGAGCTCAGGGGTACACTCATGTTGGGATTGTATACTGAAAGCATATATGATTAAGTGTTTCGTACACTGGTATTCATGTATGTATCCGCAACAATGCTCGCTGTCTGATAGAACAATCATACGACGAACTATAATATCCTATTATCTCGCCGATAGGGATGGCCATGTGGTGTAACCACAGCAGGATCATATGGCTCGTTTGACCTAGCAAGATATAAACAGTATCACAGCTGAGACGGTCCCTGGATAGGCTGTCGGTTTAAGCTGCGGCACATCAGTTCATAAGTGGGCTTATCCTGGCTACTTGATGTGTCGGTACATATTTATGTATTGATGGGATCAACAGTGGGATGCGCCGTTCTCATTGACATATGAACGAGCCAGATCCCTAACATACTCTCTGTGATCTTAAATCGTACTGAAGGATAAGGGGCACACACAGATTGACTGCACTTTGATTTACCATGGTGGCGGGTCTTACATGTACCCTTATGCCCGTATTTTGGGTGTTGGCAATTTGTGTGGGGTCTGCTTAGTCTGGATGTATGGTAACATATCCGTTCAGGATGGTGACATTCCCTGATGAGCTCACAAAGGTTCATTATGCTAAACCCTGCAGGTTGAATTATTTAATTCAGGCATAAGTGATAAAAGGTGAGTGGTGTTATTCAGGAAATAAGAAATTAATTAATTGTGGCTGATTGTCATAAGCCAAATTAATTAATGAATGTCTGAAACCTTAAATATGTGGATCAAGTTAGTTTGGTGCAACCCGTTCCTAATAACGTGGTAATAAAGGGGCGAGTCAGTATTGTTACCGTGGTGAAGGTTAAAACAATACTTTATTAATTAATTAAATGTTCTGGGTTGGACATGAGAGAATTAATTAATAAAAGAGGGCCCACTTTATTATTCGCATCTGATCCCTGGTCTGGCCCATTAACTGCTCTCAGCCCATTAGGGTTAGGGTTTCATAAACCCTAACACTATAAATACCCCCCTCTCTATTGGATCAACACAATTTGGTGTGCACACTTTTCAGTAGCCGTCAGTTCAGAAACTAGGGTTTCAGAACAGACAGAGAGAGAGGGGCGACGGCTGGATCTACGAGGGAGGAGATTGATCGACTTCTCCGGAGCTCGGATCTAACTTGGTAGAATAATCCTCACCAGATTTCCAAGGAGCAAGGGATACAGATAAGAAGATCAGATCTGTAGGAACAAGAGAAGAGATTCAAAAGTTCCATATTCCGCTTCAGATCTGAATAGGTTTTCACCGTTATCATTCTCTGATCTGTCCTGTGGATCAAACGGTAAAACAAGGTATAATTCTATATCCATCCTATGCAATTTATTTTGTAGGAGCATGCATAGGCTTTCGCATGGTTTGTTTAATTGAAATTTATTCCTGGTATCCTAAGAACGATCCTTGGCAAGTGTTTAATTAATGGCAATTAATATTGCCCGTCGTAGACTCAAACCCTACAACTCAACCATAAAATCTGCCAAAATCTGACTTTTTATCACCGTCCTTGGTATAAATTTGAGACCGTACCCTCCCAGCTTGATGGCCCACTTCATAAGCTGCCCTGACAAATCAGGCTTTGCCAGGACATTCCGAATCGGGAAACTCAACACCACTGCTACCTCGTGCGATTCAAAATAGGGTCGTAACTTCCGAGAAGATACGACCAATGCTAGCACAAGCCTCTCCAACGTAGAATACCGAGTTTCGGTATCTAGCAGCACCTTACTCACATAATACACAGGGTACTAGGACCCCTCTTCTTCTCGTACTAGCACACCACTGACCGCATGCTCCGAAACCGCTAAGTAGATCAGCAACGGCTCTCCCACCTTTGGTTTGGACATCACTGGTGGGCTCATCAGATATAGCTTTAATTGACCCAAAGCCTCTTCGTATTTTTCGGTCCATTCGAACCTTTTAGCCTTCCTTATGACCTGAAAGAACGTGTTTGTACGGTCAGAGTATCGAGCAATAAACCTGCTAACAGCGGCGAGCTTTCCAACCATTTTTTGCACCTCTTTCACACAAGTTGGAGCGGTTAGCTCTTGGATGGCTTGGATTTGAATTGGATCAGCTTCAATCCCCCTTTTGCTGACCACCTATCGTAGAAATTTTCCGGACGACACGCTGAACAGACACTTTGCTGGGTTCAATTTCCTTTTGTAAGCATCCAAGACATTGAAGGCTTCGACCAGATGAAGAAGATGATCGCCCCCCTCCCTTGTCTTCACCAACATGTCATCAACATATACCTCCATAGTATTCCCAATTTTCTTTCCGAACATTCTATTCATTAGACGTTGATATGTAGAACCAGCATTTTTGAACCCAAAAGGCATCACCCTATAGCAATAGATGCCTCGATCAGTGACAAAAGGCCGTCTTTTCTTGATCCCCCTCATACATAGGAATTTGGTTATACCCATAGAAAGCATCCACGAACATCATGAGTTGGTGCCCGACAGTAGCGTCGATGAGGCGATCGATGTGCGGCAAAGGGAAAGGATCCTTTGGACATGATTTATTCAGATCGGTGTAATCCACACACACCATGTTCTTCCCGTTCTTCTTTTTTACCACCACGACATTGGCCAACCACTTCGGATACTTACTTTCTCGTACAAAACTGACTTCCAATAGGTTCTTCACCTCCTCTGCTATCACTGCGTTTCGTTCAGGTGCGAACCTCCTTCGCTTCTGTACCACTGGTCCCATGTTGGGATCAACATGTAATCGGTGGGTGATAACCATGTCCTTGTGACTAAAAGCCAAAGTCGTGATTCTGGACCGAAGAACGCGCACCAATTTCTCTTTCTGCTCAAGGTCGAGTCTCTCCCCGACGAACGTAACTCTCGTTGGATCTGACGAATCCAGTAGTACCTCCTCGGAGCTTTCCACTTTTTCCTGAACTGCAACGGTTCGTAGAGTGACCGCGTAACAATCTCTCGCCGCGTGTTGTTCCCCCTGCACCGCACACACTCCCCACGGTGTGGGGAACTTCACTATTTGATGAAAGGATGACGGGACCGCTTCCATCTCATGCAGCCATGGTCTTCCAACAATCGCGTTGTAGGAGGACTCAATATTCACCACCTGAAACTTAGCAGAAATATTAACTCCTTTGGCATATACAGGTAATATTACCTCCCCAACTAGGTCGAGCAACTTTCCACTAAAACCGAAGAGCTATGTTCGACCGGGCTTCACCTCCTTGGGAGAGATACCCATTCCCTCGAGCGCACTAGCAAAAAGTTAATTCGACGAAGCACCGGAATCAACAAGGATGCGCCGGACGCGGCAATTGGCTAGTAGGACCTCTATCACTAGCGCATCGTTGTGCGGTCGACGAACTCCCACTGAATCTTCGGGGCCGAACATTATCACTTTGGGGGAAACGGGCTTCGACTCCCCAATGTCAAGAACTTTCGCCTCCCGGCAATACCGCTTGCACGCATTTTTGGAATTCCCTGCCAACTCACATCCACCATGAATCATATTTATAGTTCGTCGAACCTCGGGGGCTTTTGGGACAGGTACTTTATTAGCCCCAGTTGTTGGGCTCTTCTTTCCCCCGCCATTGTCCCCGTGTTGGGTTCCCTGGAATTCCTTGAGATAGCCTTGTTCAAGAAGCCTCTGTATCTCTTGCAGAAAGTCCCGACACTGAATTGTGGTATGGCCATACCCGTAATGAAAAGCACAAAATCCTTGAGGGTTTTGGCCCACAATTAGCATCTTCTTGGGCCACTTTACACGATTTCCCATTTTATCCATTTCGCGAACTACCACTATTGGGTTAACATTTAGACCATATAACGGTGCCTGCCTTGCCGCGTTCTGCGCTCCGGCGGTCCTCCTGTCCGAATTGCGGTGACTTGACGGAAAATGGGGCGCCAGGCGTGAACTAACCCCTTTTTCATTACGGTTTGGCGCCACATTTCTCTCTTTTTGATCAAAATTTATCTCCTCTACCTCCCTTCGACGAGCTTCCAGAAGAGACGTGAGCCTGATCGAAGATCGTTCCTGAAGGCTGAGACTGCGGTTTCTTCGGAGTAGTTTGATACTGTGACCTTGAGCTCGTTGAATCGCCTGATGAAATCCCAGAGCGACTCTCCCTCCTTCTGTATTATTCGGTATAGGTCGTCGGACCTGGCTGGGGCCCGACGGCTGGATGAAAACTCCCTGACGAACTTTTGATATAATTCAGCAAATGAAGATATGCTCCCGTTCGGTATGTGCATGAACCACTGCATAGCTGGACCCTCCAGGCACGCAGCAAAACTTCTGCACATGCATGCCTCCCTCAGCTCCTCCGGGATAGAAACCGCGTGCATTTTGAATCTATATAGTGTTATAATTCTTCGGGGTCAGAGGTTCCATCATACAGTTTAATTGACGGAACCACAAACCGGGACGGTAGTTTGACATTTGTTACGTCTCGTGTGAACGGGGTGTCATTGTAGCCCCTAGGTGTGATTGCGAGGGGTTGGATAGGCGCGTCCGGTATGGCAGCATACATCTTCGCCATGTCGTTGAGCCATTTCTCTAATGCAGCCACCTTTCCCCCATTAGAAATGTCATCTGGAGTTAACCTGGTTGTTCGACGAGAACTGCGGGTATGCCGAGATCTGCTCCTAGACCGGCGGGTTGTACGGCTTTGGTGTGACTCATCACCCCTCGTCCATCTCACCTCCTCACTGTGGTGCTCATAAAACCGTGCCAGCTCTCCCCGAAGTCTATCTGCCTCCAAGGTGGCCCTCCGGTTTTCCTCCCTTAGGTCGTCCATCTCTTCCTGCATCTTTCTCATGTTCCGCTCAAACTCCTGCATTTTCGCTGCTTTCGATCTCCGTGGGCTTTCTTCACTCATCTTGTTCCCTTTCTTCAGTTTCCAACAGACGGCGCCAATTTTTGATGCACGAAATTTGGTAGAACTTTTGACAGAAATTAGACACACCCAAGAAAAGATAAAAGTTGCAGGTTCGGAAAGAAGGTACTGCCCTTCCAACGGGAAAAGGACATCTACTTATTACATTCTTTCTAACTCACATCATTATGTCTAATAATGGGAAAACGTTACAATCATGAGCTTTAAATGAATGGACCGTTCCTTCCCCATCGTTTAGCATTCTGGAGGACCGTTACAAAGCCCAAGGACCACCCTTCTTTCTCGTTCGTCGAACATTAATATGCATCCCTCTGCGCTGCACCTATCTCAACCAGATTAACCTTCGTCGACCACGACGGGAGGAGTTTGACTATCCACCCTGCGGGATCGTTGAACCGTCTCGAATTTTGAGGCTCAACAATAAATATATATATATATGCATATTTTTATATTTTACACATAAAGCTTGTAGTTACATGAAAGTTTTCATTTAAATTGATTAAATATTTTATGAAATCTTCTAGGTGTGGCGCAACTAAGATAATAATCTAATTCTTATCTTGCTCATGATACTGTCGAGGTCATCAAACCTCAGGTGTGAGAATTTATTTAATGATGCAGTCGTTAATTTTAGATTGTTCTTGTTGATATGATTTATTGGACGTGTATAACTTCACATTATTAGTAATTATGTTGGAACTGAACGCCCAACATATTCACATCATAGGTGATTATGATGGAATTGAACGCCCATCATATTCACGTTGTGCACAACTTAGTCGCCATGGGTCGTTAATAGGCCCGAGATCCGTATAAGGTCCTTGGATGCACAGTGCGACATCATTATTATTTATAGTGAATAATGCACATGTATTTCATTTTATATCAGCTTGAACAATCATATGCATATTTCCCAAACTGAGTGTATTTTTATATACTCATCCCACATTAATATTTTAGGAGATTGAAGTAACACTCTGAAGTCGGAGACGCGTGGAGGATCGAATGACCTGCCAAGTTATTTTTCTATTTAAAGCATTAGATTCCGTCTTTCGCGTAAATAAAAATGTATTCTATATTTTCACTTATTTATTTAAAATATTTTTTTGTATTTCACTTATATATTATGTTATCACCTTAAATATATTAGGGTGTTACAGAGTGGTATCAGAGTAGGTCTACGTTTCTGCAGACACTGCAACGTATTTTTGAAAAGAAAATATCTTTATATAATCCTTGCACCAAATGCCCCAGTCATTAGATCGCTACGCAATCCGACTTCCAGGTACACATGTTTTAAATTTAAATACTTTATTAGATGAATGATTATTAGTTTAAAATTTCATGTATGCTACTACAATTATTTAAATTAATATTGCATTGCAAGAATCATTACATAAGGTTGAGCTGAAATTGTTAGGATTCTTGTTAGAGAAATCCTTCCTTACTTTTGATTTTTTGGTGGGTCAAAGAATATAAGCCATCTTAGACAGTTATTCAAATTTCTAGAGTTCTAAAATGTAAACCTTGTATAGGATCAATCGAGTTGTAATAGAACTTAGACTGAAGATCGAGCAATGGAGAATGCTCGAGAACTGACTATCATCACGCTTGACGTTAACCAAAAATGGAGTTGGAGCACTCAATTTAAGGTATAACCATACTGACAAGGAGAAGTCAGTATGAGGGCCTTCCCGAACATACTAAGGAGAAGTCGGTTCAAGGGATTACCATACTGATCCAGAGAAATTAGAATGAGGGTGTTTCCCATACTGACTATGGAAAGTTAGTATGAGTATTTACCATACTGACTGTGGGAAGTCAGTATGAGGGCTAAATTGTACTGACTCTTTGAAGTGAGTATAAGAAGCATCAATCAGACTCAGGCACTTGCAAAATGCATAAGTCAGTACGAGGTTATCCAAAACTGGGTTCCTCGGGCTGTAAAGGAGTCTGACAAAAAGTTAGAGTATCTTACACTGACAATGGGCAGAGCAGAAAGGAGACCTAAGGCATGGGCTACGATTGGACAATATAATCCATGAATCTAATGTTTGGATTTATGTGTCTAATAGATAGAAATTCAAATTTCCTTAGACTCTCCTCTCTATCTATAGACCTGCCATCTCAACCTTAACGGGTTACCTGAACTGAAATTCAAAATCTACTAGTCTGAAGAGACAAAGGGCATATTCAGGTTATCTCTCCTATAAAACTCTCTCCGAGTTTTTCATGTTGTAAACACGAAACTTGAGTCTCCAACTCAAGTTACCCACCGTGTTATCTTCTCCTAGCACGAGGGCAAAGCTTCAAGTTAAGGCTCAGTTTGGTGAATATATCTTTCTGAGATATATTCATAGCAATCAGTTTCCTAGTGTGGGATTCTGATTCTCACGGGCATAAGCAGAACACTTGTGTTATGGGAAGAACCTCTAGACATCCAACCATTCTCGGAAGAATTAGTAAACATCCACCCACCATGAAGGAGGCTGCTGGGTGCGTCCCCACTTCAACCTGAAGATTGAGTCTACAAGGAGTTCCTAGGAGAGTGCCACAACTGTCCGGAGGATGGAGGTGCCACTGATTGTGTATAGATCGTAAGGAGGCTTGTATTCACTTAGTAAATTATCCAGACCTTGGGTCTGAAGAGTGGATGTAGAATATTGAAATCCGAACCACTATAAAATCTTTGTGTGTTGTTTTACTTCTATCCATATACTTACTCTGTTTTATTGTTTCACAAACTGACTACTTGAGCCTTCAATACTTATACAAGTATTGAAGAATATATACTGTGAAACTTACTTAAGACGGAACAGAGACTTAAGCTTAAAACTGACTTCACACAAAACTGACTTTGCCTTGTTAAACGAACTCGTGCTTGTGCTTACATTTACTTTTGTTGTATACACAAAACCTTCCGCTGCACATATTGCTTTCGAATTTCGGGACCAACAAGTGGTCTCACGCGCTAAGGTTCTTACAGACTACGGTTGTGTTGAGTCACTTAGGACCAGATCTTTGTTTTCTGCGCTTGGTTCTGTTTTTTTGCACGTGGTTTCTGTTTTGGGTGTTTTAAGCTTAGGTAAACATAGATGGCTCATATCACAAAACTTCCAAAGTACTCATCAGAAGACTTTGAGATATGGAAGAAATGTTCATTGATCATGCTGAAGAATGTCAATCCAGAAATGGCAGAGGTTCTATCTACACAAACGACGACAGAGTTCATTTTCAGCTGGATGCAGTGGCCATGGAGCTCATGTTACAATCCTTACCAGCGCCACTGGTTGTCGAAGCCTTAGAGCACAACATCGCCAAGAAGATGTGGGAATATATTGTCTAACGAAGTTAAGAAATAGCCCAAATGAAGCGAGTTAAGCTTCAAACTGTTTGGATAAGTATGAATCCTTCCAAATGCTTCCTGGTGAATATGTCAAATCAATGGAAGCAAGAGTCAATGCTATTATCTGCGAGCTGAAAAACTTGGGGGGAACATATGAAGTTGCTAATATAAATGCAAAGATTCTCTCCAAGATACCCAAGTAAGATTTGTTCATTAAGGCTACCAGCCTGAAGGAGAAAGACCTCTCCCAGATGACGACCAAGGATGTGTTCGCCCAGTTTCAAGCCCATGAATAGGACATCCAAATGGCGAACAGAAATGGGGCAGTGCATGTCAGCACGCATCTAGAAGGAGATGCTGCCTTTTTTGTAAAAAGGGAGTTCAAGAGAAGGCCTAAAAAGACTTACCAAGCTGACAGATCTTCTGAACAGACGTCCACATCTAAGTTGCACCAACACCTTCCTACTAGAAAAAGTAGGAAGAGAGCTCAATTGAAGAGCTTGAGGAGCAAATGAGGAAGCTAACCAAACTTTTTGAGACAGCTAAAGCCAAGGCGGAAGGTTCACAGTCAAGTAAACTGAAGTTCAACTACAGACCTCCCAGAGTTTGCTTTAAATGCAACTCTCTAGATCACCTCAAGTACGAGTGCTCATTGGCTTCCAAGGAGGAAAGGGAGCGCTTGAAGAGGGTGTTCGAAAAGAAAGCCTCCAGAGCAGTAGCAAAGGTCATGCTTACAAGAACTGAGGTGCCTGACTTCTCAGACAATGATGATGGCTACTTTACATCAGACAATGAGGCTCTGGAAGAAGCCTTCCTGGTGGTGATGGCAAAGCTTGGAGAAGAGGAAGAAACTGAAGCAGAGTGTAATACTCCGATACACATTTCGAACTCAGTTTCTATTCATATAGCATGCATAGAAAACAACTATGAATCCTATTGCTAAGATTTAAAGGATGTTACTCTTGAAACTTTGAATAGAGCATTTGCTAAGTTTTATAAGTTAAAAAATGTCTTGGCATGTGAAAATGCTTCTCTTAAACTAAAAGTTTCAAAACTGATTGAACAGATCCAAGGATCCAAGTCTGTAAGTGAAGACTTAGCTAAACTTAGAGAAGAGCATTCTATGTTACTTGAATCGTTTAAATCTCTATCTGAAGAATGCGCATCTCTTAAAATGAAAATTTCTAGTGTTCAAAATCTTATCTGCTCGCTATACTCTAGTACTAGCAAAGTTTTAGAACCTCTATGATTACAAAGACATTCATCTGATAAGTCAGGATTAGGCTTCATAGAGAATAACATGAGCAATCAGACTTCTTCTTCCAAAACTGGGAATAACTCGAACCATCACTAGAAGAAGAATTCCAGTTTAGAAGTCAAGCTGCTAAGTAAAGGAGTAGTCAGTCTGTACAAAAACTCCTCTGAGGGTGATCATGAAAGAAGGGGACAGTCAGTTTCAAAACTGACATCAACACCTAAGTATAGAAAAGATTTGACTTTCAAGTCAAACAATCCTGAGATGAACCCCATCATACCTAGGAAGTGGGGTAAGCGACATTCCAATTACTCTAGAAAACCCACTTCAACAGCTAAAACTTAACTTTATAGAAACTAAGTTTCATTTTCGGACTCTAGGAATCCGAGATTCTCAACTCATGAGAACAGAACTTATCCGTATACAAAGAACATCTATACGAGGTCTCAGTCCAATCTTCATTGTAACCTTAGTACTAGAGAGACTACATACTTCGGACCAAGTTTTCGAGAACCTAGCCGATACTCAGTTTCAAGGAAGTCAATTCCTAGATACTCAATTTCAAGAAACTCAGTTTTAGGTCAGGTTTCTTACACTCACCTTCTCTTACCAAGCATGCATAAAATAGTAGCTTGAATCATTTGAAAAAGAAGAGATTGGTATATAAATGCGCAACACCTAGATATAAGGTGAAGCAAGTATGGATTCCAAAAGAATGGATCTATATCACTAACCCTGCAGGACCCACCAAAACAGGGGTACCTTTTGTCTAACCTGATGTCTTATGCAGGTAAAAAGTCACCAAGGTCAATATAAAAAGAAGAAAAGAGCATGGATCTTGGATAGTGGATTTTTAACTCACATGACCGGTGACAATAATTTGCTCTCACAACTGAGAATGACAAGAGGACTACTTATCAGTTTTGGAGATGGTTCAAAAGGTAAGGTAATCGACAAAGGATGCTTGAAGAGCAATGGACTTATCATCAATGATGTATCCTTGGTCACCAACCTCAACTACAATCTGCTCAGTGTGAGTCAGCTTATCGAGTCTGGATATGAGGTGTCTTTTGCCAAAGGAGAGTGTTGGATAAATGACAAAGACTCCAAAGAGACTGTGCTGAAAGATGTAAAGAAAGGAAGTCTCTATTATGTGGATTGGGAGAGTTGAAAGCCAGATACTTGTCTTGTTGCAACGAGCTCATCCCAAGAAGGAGTCAAACGGTTATAACATAAAAGGCTTAGCCACCTAAATTTCCAGTCAATCAGACATCTTGCAAAACACAAGCTTGTAGAAGGCCTACCACAAGTGAGTTTCAAGAAAGAAGAAGATGTCTGTAGAGCATGCAAGGTGGTAAAGCAAACTAGAGCTTCATTAAAAAATCAGCCCATCACAGCAAGCACAAGCAGGATCCTCGAACTGTTACATTTGGATTTGTCTGGACCAGTCAAGCCGCCTACCATTGGAGGTAAAAGGTTTTCTCTATTATTAGTAGATGACTACTCCAGATACACTTGGGTAAGGCTGCTAACAACAAAGGATGAAGTGAAGATCCAACTTCTAGAGCTCATCCTTTAAGTGCAAAACAGCAAAGGAGTCACTGTCGAAAGAATTAGATCAGACAACGGAACTGAGTTTTGCAAATGTCCACTAATGGATTTCTATGCTAATGCTGGCATTGCTCATGAGTAGTCAGCTCCAAGGACGCCTCAACAAAATGGCCTTGCTGAATGGAGGAACATGACACTCAAGGAGGCTGTCAGAACAATGTTCGCTGAAGCTGACTTGAAAGAAGGTTACTGGGGAGGGTCAAGCTAGAACAGAGTTGCCAACTCAAACTAACCTCACCCAAGGATAAAATGCTCATTCTGAAGATGCCCAACCGTGTGTGACCGAAGTAAATCATGGACTCCAAGAAAGAGGAGTCTTCACTGGAGAAGGAAGCTCCAGTCAAACTAACTTGTTTGGAGTTCCAATGTCTGGAGCAAACGTAACTGAGTACCCTGAAGATTTTGTCCAAACCGTTGAAGTCTCCTAGCTACAAAAGCTTAAATGGTTATGAAACCATCCCGAAGAAGCTGTGCTCGATAGTGTTACCAATTCAGTTCGCACTAGACAAATATGTGCGCTACTAACCTTCTTCATATCTCGGGAGTTAGAGCCGATGAAAATTGGAGATGCTCATAAGTCAACTGACTGGATCAATGCAATGCAAGTAGAGCTTGTTGTAGGGATTCGTGAACTGAATCACGAAGTCTGTTTGCAAAGGATCGTTAATTGGAATATCAAAAATAAATAGTTATGCCTATGATTAATCCAAGCATGATCCTATTGAATATGCATAAGGGGGTTTATGCGGAAACCTGCATTGTAGATACTTGAAGAACGAGTGCGTGGATATTTGATCCTCAATCCTTTCCCACGCACCAAGATTAATTCCTAACCGATTGAGGAATTAAATCTAAGAAAATAAAAAAATTATTTTCAAAAACAAAGAGGGAGAGAAGAAAGAAGACCCTCCTGGTCTAATCTTCTGATCTGTATCCCAACTCCAATCCGAATATCTAGTGAAGATTCCCTTCGGATTCCTTTTCCAGTTGAGAAGCAGAATTTCCTCCTCATTTCTCAGATCAATCGATCACCACGGCTCCCAAAATATGGTTTGCTGTGTGCAACATATGATCTTGTGGTTTGTTGAGATCTAAGGAACTGATGCCTATTTATTGGAAAATACTAGACATCTATTGGGCCTGAGTTTCATGGACCAGACCAGGGACCAGAATACAAATAACAAATAAGGCCTATCAATTAATTAATTCCCCTATTCAACCCAGAATATAATTAATTAATTAATAGTGATTCATTCCACCAGAGAATCAATAGTGTCCTACCTATTTGCTACCACTTTTTGAGGAACGGGTTGCATGGGCACGGTATATCCACACATTTAAGGTTACAAACATTCGTTAATTAATTTAAGCTCTGACAAACCATTTAATTAATTAACATCTTATATTCCTGAGTCAATCCACTCAAACCATTTCACTTATGCTTGAACATAATCAGCATGCAGGACTTTAGCATAATGAACCTTTTGAGTTGCTCAGGGAATGTCACCATCCTATACTGGATGTGGTTACCTAGTTCCAGTACCAGACAGTCATACACCAGCTGCTATTACCGAAGATACAAATATACAAGCTCAACCAGAGTCTTTCACTGCAACTCAAAGTAATACACAATATGCATAATTTTGTACCTTCATATAGGCTTAGGATCTCATCAAGCCATAGAGATCTAGATTCTTTTAATGTGAGATAAAAGAATCGATCTCGACTTAGGTCCTTATCAATGTGTGCCCCACACCAGCATACCAAGTCATCCAAGATAAGATGCTTATTATTGCGTATGTTGCAGCCTACACCGACAGTTTATCCTGGAACTGTCTCAGCTGTGATAACTATTTATATCTCGCTAAGTCAAAAGATACATACGATCTTCCGTGATCTAATACACACCGTATGATCTTCTTATCGACGAGATAAGAGGATAATTGCATTTGCGACACATGTTTGTTAATTCAGACAGAAGATGAACATACAACATTTATGATTCCCAGTATATTAACTGATCGACCTTGTACATAATATACCAATCATAATGCTTTCAGTATATAAATCTGTCACTTGCTGAATTCAAGAGAAATGAGATCTTGAACTAAGTAGACAGGCCTACTCATCAGTCAGTTATCGGCACAAAATGGGTCTTCAAGAATAAGAGAGACGAAACTGGGAACATAGTAAGAAATAAAGCAAGATTGGTAGCAGAAGGATATGCTCAATGTGAAGGAATTGACTTCGACGAAACCTTTGCTCTAGTGGCCAGACTTGAAGTAATCCACTTTTTCCTTGTATATGTTGCATTCAACAAATTCACAGTCTTTTAGATGGATGTGAAGAGTCCCTTTCTGAATGGGGAGCTGAAAGAAGAGGTCTATGTGGAGCAGCCCCTGGCTTTGAAGAAGGAAACCAAGTTTACAAACTGAGGAAGACTCTTTGTGGGTTGAAGCATGCACCCAGAGCCTGGTATGAGACTCTGTCTTAGTTTCTCCTTAAGAGTAGTTTCCAAAAAGGCAAAATCGACACAACACTGTTCAGAATCAAGGATGGAGGAAACATCCTTTTGGTACGAATGTATGTCGATGATATCATATTCGGATTCAGAAACTTTGATATGTGCGAGAAGTTTGCAAAACTGATGCAGAGCAATTTTCAGATGAGCATGATGGGCAAACAGACCTACTTCTTGGGTCTCCAAATTATTCAGTCCAAAGGAGGAATCTTCATCAATCAGAAGAAATATACCAAGGACTTGATTTGCAAGTTTTGACCTGATAAGACCAAGCCCTTGAGGATTCCAATGAGCCCAAGTGCTCAGATCAATCTTGATGAAGAAGGCGAGGAGGCAGTCAACCCAACAACATACAGAGGCATTATTGGGTCACTCATGTACCTAACTGCCAGCAGACCAAATATCTCCTATGCAGTTGGGGTTTGAGCAAGGTTTCAAGCCAATCCAAAGAAGTCGCACATGGAAAATGCCAGAAGAATAGTCAAATACCTGAACGGAACTGAGTCCTAAGGAATTTGGTACCCAAAATCTGACGAATTGACATTCAATGCTTATTCAGATTCAGATTTTGGAGGATGCAGAATCGACAGGAAGAGCACAAGTGGAACATGTCAGTTCCTAGGTCATAAGCTTGTAAGTTGGTTCAGCAAGAAACAACACTCAGTTGCCACGTCTACAACTGAAGCTGAGCATGTTGCTACTGCAAGCTGTTGTGCTCAAGTGTTTTGGATCAAGCAACAACTACTTGACTATAATATAGAAACTGGGTGTGTGTCGATCTATTGTGATAACAGTAATGCCATGTGTATAAAAAAGAACCCAGTTCATCACTCCCGCACAAAGCACATCGACATGAGGCACCACTTCATTAGATATCATGCCAAAAAGAAAGATGTTTTAGTAGAGTATATCCGAACTGACGATCAACTAGCTGACATCTTCACCAAACCCCTCCTAGAGACCAGATTTAAGGAGCTTTGCTTAAAACTGGGTCTACTGGAAGTTGATGAAGTCCTTATTGGAGAAGAGTATTGATAAAGCTGACTCCAAGCTCTCGATTTTCAAACTCGATGCTCCACTCATATGCTAAGGGGACTCATCACAGCTTCCGAAGAGCAGAAACTCACCTTCAGTCGAACTAACTCATGAAGATGCATTCAGTTTCTGGTACTTAGAAGATCTCAAAAGACGGATGCAGAAATAAATTGAGTGCCAACTCTCAGTTTAGAAACTGACTCACAAGTCAGTTCCTGGAATTTTGAAAGGCGTGAATTTGAATTCCAAAGGCGATCGCTCTAGTTACATCGCAATTAATGCATATCTTGCATTGATGAATCAGATTTAGACACGTGGAAAATGCCCCTTACCACGTCGCTCTAGTTAAATCTGAATTCCGCATCGCGAGGCCACAAATCTCAATCATCATCAAAGATGCAGAAATCAAAAGGTCACAAGGTACACCTATTAAATTTAAATGACCTTTCTTTCTGCTATAAATAAGGTTCATTCTTTTTGTTTTTCTTGTGTGTGAAAAATCTTCTGAAAAGAAACAACAAGAAATAACAACTTTTCACCAAAATCTCCATTGTCGAACCCTTCCTTCTAAGTTTTTACTTCGTCTTCACCAAAACTTTCCTCAGTTTCAGGAAAATGGTGTTAGAACCCAAACCTCAGACATAAGCTCACCATCCTTTTTGGGTGCAATCAAACAGGGGGAAAAGAAGTATGGGAGGCACAGAAGACATCAAAAAATGAGCGTGAGCAGGGTAAACAGATTATAGAAGGAGCAGGAGATATCAGAACATATCTTCTTCCGTTGTAGTCTTAATCTACAAATCAACAAAGCTCACAGCTCAGAAGTGATATGCCAGCAATGGGGCTGATCAGAGTTTCAATATATGCAGCATAAGTTTTTAATAATATCTTGCACTTATCTTGCAAAGGTCACGACTTATCAGGTGTTTTCAACTGTGTTTAAGCTCGAGTATTCGTTAAGTTTGCTGGAGATTATACCTAAACACTTGATATGTTGGGTTTCAAATATAATCAATACGTAATGAAATGAAAGCAGTAAAAGGACACAAGATTTATAGTAGTTCGAATAATTATTCTACGTCCACTCTTCAGTCCTCCTCACTGAAAATTCACTATAGATTTATTGCAAGGTATGACTTGATCTCTAACGTTGAGAAGCTCCTCCGTCTGGTCAGCGCGCACCTTCAAGCACCTCGGTCTTCAATCTTCACTTTGTCACTCCTTAGAGTGAGGACAAACCTCCTTTCTCCTTGGACGTCGACACTGGGAGTTTTATAGTTTTTCCTGGAACCTTTCGTGTTTGGCAGTTGCACGTGATAATCACGCTTGCAAAGCAAGGTTATATCTAGATTCTTTCTAAGATAGAAAGAATCCCAAAGTTAACCTTAGATGTATAACTTCAGAGGTCTGGAGCTTCAAATATGAATAATTATGAAGAAGCTTCAATCAGGTACAGGTTCGGATGAGTTTGCTTATGTTTGAGAGTATTTTGATCTCTTCTTGTATTCTTTTCTAATGAATCTTTGCGAGCCTCTGAATCTCCTCTAGATGATACCTACTTATATGAGAAGATTCAAACAGCCGTTTAAATCTTATCCTTTACACTCTAAGGGTTTGCTCGCGAATCTATGTTCTTCTTTTTCTACAAAACACAGTGACTCTTTAGGTCTCCTTCATCTCAGATTCGCGTAGCTCCTATTGTTGGGTTTTGTATACAGAAAGCATTTATTATGATGAGTATACATTCAACGGTATTTCCGATCTATTAACAAACTTACATGCAAGTAAAAATGGTATCCTCTTATCTCACAAATAGGGACGATCATACGGCGTGTTGTAAATCGTAGAACACAGTATGATCACTTGACGTAGTGAGATATAAATATTATCACAGCAAAGATAGCGTACGAGGATAAGTCTGTCGATATAGGCTGCAGCATAGTCGAAAAGAAATAATCTGTCTTGATTACTTGATATGCTGGTGCGCACGGTGGCGTATTTATAGGACCACGGTGAGATGCATTCTACTGTCTGAGATCAGAGAATACAAGATCTCGATCTTGATTGAGTCCAAACACTAACGAAGGTTTAGGGGCTTGCACGGGTTGAGTATTTCTTTGACTTGCCATGGTGGAGAGCCTGAGTAACTTGCTTGTATACCCGCATCTTGGGTAGCAGAAGTTCATGTATTGCAGCCTGAGACTAGAGCTTGGTAACCATATCCGAGTAATAGGATGGGGATATTCCCTGAGGAGCTCAATAACATTCATCGTGCTAAAGTCCTGCAGGATGATTAAGTTCAAGCACGAGTGATAAGGTTTGAGTGGTACTGCTCAGGAAAATAATATATTAATTAATTGTAGATAGAGCTTGTCAGAAGCTCCAATTAATTAATGAATGTCAGTAACCTTAAATATGGGGATTCTCAAGTAAATATAGCTCGATCTCATAACGTGGTAATAAAGGAGTAGGTCAGTATTAATTGTGCCCTGGGTTCTGGACATGGGAATTAATTAATTCATAGGCCTACTTTATTATTTGCATTAGGTCCTAGGTCTGGCCCAATTAAATATGTTGAATTGAGCCCAGTATCCCATTAGGGTTTGCAACCCTAGGTCTATAAATAGAACGCTCTCTCTCTGTCGACTCTGGCCTACACAATCATAGTCCTGTGGAATCCTCACCAGTAGCAGGATTGAACAACAATGAGATACAGATCTGAAGGGCTAATCTAGAGAACATATTATTCTTCTCTATTCTTTATTTAAATTAAATCTAGAAATTGGATCTGTCTAATTTCTGTTTCCGCGGATTTAATTAAATTGCGTGGTTGAATCAAGGAATTGGAATTCGAACGCGAAAGATCGGATCTGACTCTACGAAAGAAAGGTAATCCCTAATCCACTGCATTAAATTCATAGGACCATGCTAGGTATATCGTATGTTTAATTGCTCTCAACATCCATGAAACGGTCCGATTCAGTTGGATTTGGTGATTTAGTTTGCCAACAAATCCCCACAGTTGGTATCAGAGCCGTGGTTTGTTTTTGTGGTTTTGTCGGATGAGCAATTTCGATTATACATGTATGGATCCTGAATGGTTGTGGATGCTGGTTTTTTGTTCCTCATGGCAACCCATTTGATTTAATCCGCGATGGTTTATCCGTGTTTGGATGAAATTGAGTTTTGTAAGTTACAAGAAAATTCGTGATTAGATTTGATAGGAAAATTTTAATAGAATAGATATTGCAGTTTTTTCAAATCTGTAATTGTACGGGTCGAAGAACAAAGACGGAGACTGGCGAGGCGACGACAGTGCAAAGCAGCGGCAGGAGGCCGCAGGCGACGTGTAGTCATGGCGGCGCAGGGCGGCGGGTAGGCGGCCCACCACGACGTGCGGCCGCGGGCATGGCTGGCGGTGGCGGTGCAGCCGCGGGGGCCTAGGGCCTGCGCCGGCAGCGGCTGCGCGACGCAGTGGAGCAGCTATGTGATTGCAACAAATGCACAATGCGTGCACGAGCATGCGCGACAGCCGGCTGGGCGGCGGTGGTGGTGGCGGTGGCAACGGCACTGGTGGCGGCGGCTGCTGTTGCGCTGCGGCGGTATGGTTCGAGGTTTGATGGCTGGTGCAATTTTATGTAAACCCTAGGGTTTGCAGTGGGATTGTGGGACCAATTTTCAAATCTCGAAACCCTAGATCAAAAAGATTTGGTGGTTGAGGATATCAAGGCCCTGTAAGATTGTGAAGATTTGAAGAAGATTTGGAGTTATCCAAATTTGGAATTTCAAATTTCAAATTTTGTAATAGATAGGATTATTTTATTTTCCTGTTTTTTGGGGCCACAAGGAATTTTTGTTTGTCTTAATTGCCTCGTATTTTATGTGATTTATTAACTGCGCAATAAATGTGTAGATAATAGGAAAGCATGTTTTACTGTTTTATTATTTTTAGCTTTAATAAGCATGCTTATGTGATTAATTTCTTGTTAGGTTATATTTTGAATTTTATGGCTTGTTTAATTACATGCAAAAATTTGGAAATATATAATGACAAGAAATTATTTATGTGTGCATTTAAGGAACCTTTTAAATCAAAAATACTATGCGGATTTTTTTATTAAAATCAATAGACCTCCACAAAGTGGTCATAGACTATAAGTGTATCTCCCGTCTTAGTAAACGTCTACAAATATAGCTTTCTAATTCCCGGAGGTGCATGGGCTGCAATTGTTGGGATTTCTAGACAAACAATTTAAATCATGTGAATAGTGGGAGGGTTTTGCGTAAACGTCTACCAGTGTAGCTTGTGTAATTCTTTCTCATAAGTATTCTAGGATTTGTTTAAATTTTAGATAATGAAGGCTTTAAGGGTGGTGCGGTATGGCTACGCGCCATGCCAAACGGTCTCTTTTGGTTGGAGTAAAATTTGTGGTTTAGTGCTTATAGGCATCTTAGAATATAATGCAGTTGCTGCTTCCCTGTTCTTGAGAGATGGCTTGATCTAAGGTTTTACACTAATAATTAATTTCATGTGTCTAAGGATTCCTGACATGGTATGAAATTAAAGGATTGGGGCTTAAAACCCGCAGTCTAGTTGAGGGTGACATCCTAAACGTCTATGAATGTAGCTTGCGGTCTGAACTCTTGGGCTATTAGTGGAAAACATTTGTATTTGATTTATCAAGAGGTTTTCAATGCATTTGTTTTTGAATGTTCTACATGTATGTTCTTATTAAGATTATTTATTTTTTTCAGAGATGTTTGTATCTAATGTCATCAATATTCTTTCACAAAATTCTTTAACTGGTCCAAACTTCCTGGAATGGAAGCGCAATTTTGAATACATCCTGATTGCAGAAGAACATATATTTTTTCTGCAAGTATTTCGTCTTGAAGTGCCCACTACTAAATCCACTCAAATGGATATAGACTTTTACAATAAGTGGGAGAAATCAAACAATGTAGTCAAGTGATACAAGATGACCACTATGTCGAAAGTCTTACAATAACAGCATCAGCACCATAGGGACGCCTATGACATTATGGCCAGTCTGGAGGCAACCTATGGGGAAACTGATAGAGTTGTCAGATTTAATCTCATGAGGGAAATCTTGAATAGAAAAATGACTGATGGTAGCTCAGTGAGAGAGCACGTATTTTTCATGACTCACCTCATGGATGAGCTGACTATGCATTGTGGAGGTATCGATGCTGTGGCCAAAGTCGATATCATACTGAACTCTCTACCCATGTCATTTGAGAGTTTCAGACTGAATGTTTTCATGAACAAGAAAGAGTATACTCTTAACGAGTTACTCAATGACTTGATGGCAACTAAATCAGTCATGAATCCTCAAAAGGTTGCCTTAGCTACTTCTGGAAATCTCTCTGTTGTACCAAAAGGTATGAAGCGGAAAAGAAGGATTAAGAAGAAAGTTGGAAAGGCAACTGCAAAGCACATGGAGGCTAACAGAAAGCCTAGGGCAGTAACTTTGAAGGACAAGTGTTTCAAGTGCAGTAAGAAAGGACACTGGAAGAAAGATTGTTAGGCCGACAAAGCTAGACAAGGTATGCCATTTGCATGTATAACTCAAGCATGGCTCTTTATAGAGCGGTAGAGACTGACTTGGTAACCATGTTGTTGTACTTTGCAGGAAACCGTCCCGATAAGGCTGGAGAGTAATGGCAAGAAAATACCAGTTGCATGGAAAGGCAACGTTTTCATACAGAGCCTCATGAAGTTTTCTTTCACCTTATGTTTTGATGAATAAAGTACTTTTGAGATGTTTAATTTGGGTCGTGTTTTTCCGGCAGGACAAATATTTCTCAGCTTCGCTGGTTATTTTGTTATTTTATGATAGTTATTTATTTCTGTCATTGGGAATAACAATGTTATCTATTTTGGGATGTTGATTAACTCTCTTTACGTTGCTTACTTTAATCAAAATCATCCTTGAATTTTGCATGTAATTCATTTGTAATTGATAATCCTATAAAGAGAAAGCTAGTTTCTTCTGATGAGGATCTTACATATCTCTGGCACTTAAGATTGGGTCACATCAACTTGAAGCGGATTCAGCGACTTGCAGATGATGGTACATTGGACTTAGTTCGGCTTGTGACATATCAAGTCTGCGAATCCTGCATCGAGGTAAAGATGTCTTCTAGGACTTTTAAGACTAGTCAATCTCGAGCAGAAGATGTGTTTGAATTGATCCATTCTTACTTATGTGGGCCCACGTCCACACAGGCTCATGGAGGGTATGAGTATTTTGTCACTTTCATTGACGATTACTCGAGATATGAATACGTTTACCTGCTTTGCTACAAGTCTCAATGTTTTGAGAAATTCAAAGAGTTCAAGGCTGAGGTAGAAAAAAGGTCGGGAAAACTATCAAGTCGTTGCGATTTGACCGCATTGGCGAATACCTCAAGAACGAGTTCATGCAATATTTTTCAGATCATGGGATTACATCCCAATGGACTGCACCGGGTTCTCCTCAGCAAAATGGTGTACCCAAATGAAGAATAGAACTCTATTGTAGATAGTGAGATCAATGATGAGTTATGCGAGCTTACCCATTTCGTTTTGGGGATACGCATTGGAAACAGCGGCTTACATTTGAAACTTGGTTCTTTCTAAGTTGGTTCCTAAGACACCGTGTAAGCTCCTCCTTAGACGCAAACCCAGTTTGTACAAGTTTAGAGTATGGGGTTGTCCGGCAGACGTGCTATCGAAGGAACCTGATAAGTTAGAAAGCAGAACCAAGGTAATGTTGTTTATAGGCTATCCTAGGCAAATGAAAGGCGGTTACTTTTACTGTCCTGAGAGTCAGAGAAACATTGTGAGCACCAACGCTAGATTCTAGGAGGACAAGTATATAAGAAACCACAAGACAAGGAGTGATGTAGTTCTTCAAGAAATTGAAGATGAGAATGCTATTCCAAGGGAAGGGGAACGTGCAGATGTGGGTGCACCTGTGAGAGGTACAGCACCACCGGTGCGTTCTTCAGTGCAAGTTGCAGAACCACAAGTTGTTGCACAAACTGCTGACACGACACCAATGTCTCGTGGCTGTGGGAGAGTTATTTTCCAACCAGAAAGGTACATGTTTGTGGGTGAGTCTTTGGACTTGAGCCCGGAAGACGGACATGAGGACTCTGACCCAATGACTTACGAAGAGGCAGTATAGGACAAGGAAATTGCAAAATGGCGCATCGCCATAGGCTCTGAGATTGAATCCATAACTGCAATGGATGTATAGCAGAAAGATGTGCTGCCTGATGGCATTAGGGCCATAGGGTGCAAGTGGGTATACAAGCGAAAGAAGGGAGCGGATGGAGAAGTTACGGCTTTCAAAGCCAGGCTGGTGGCAAAAGGTTATAGTCAGAAAGAGGGCATAGACTATGATGAAACCTTTTCACCGGTAGCCATGCTCAAATCTATCTGGATACTTCTTCCCATAACAGCGCACTTAGACCTCGAGATTTGGCAAATGGATGTCAAAACTACTTTTCTAAACAGTTACCTTGAAGAATGTAGGGATATCTATATGCA
Organism: Plectranthus barbatus; assembly: GCA_026898455.1. Classification (NCBI taxonomy): domain Eukaryota; kingdom Viridiplantae; phylum Streptophyta; class Magnoliopsida; order Lamiales; family Lamiaceae; genus Plectranthus; species Plectranthus barbatus. Next base: position 211,051 of record JAPKLW010000039.1, on the reverse strand, counting down.
GCAACCCGAGGGTTATATGCACAAGGGCGAAGAACATCTTGTTTGGAAGATTAAGAAGTCCTTGTATGGACATAAGCAAGGTTCAAGGTCATGGAACTTACGTTTCAACGATGTGATTAAATATTATGAATTTTCACAATTGGAGAATGAAAGTTGTGTTTACCGACTTTGTGTCAATGGGAGTGTGGTTTTCCTTGCACTGTACGTGGACGACATACTCCTATTTGGAAACAAAGAGGGTGTGATGTCGGAAATTAAACGTTGGTTATCTGAACAGTTCTAAATGAAGGATTTGGGAGAAGCTGGGTAAATCCTTGGGATTAAGGTCTTATGGGATTGTAAGAGAAGGATGTTAAGCATATCTTAGGCATCCTATGTGGATACTGTGATTGCCCGGTTCAGCATGCAACTCGCCAAGAAAGGTTTTCTACCTTTCAGACCTGGCGTACATCTTTCTACAGGGTAGTGTCCTATCACACAGAGTGCAAAAGATGAGATGAGACTTGTACCATACGCATCAGTGGTTGGTAGTCTCATGTATGCAATGTTGTGTACCTAGCCTAATATTTGTTATGTCGTTGGCATGGTAGCAAGATATCAGTCTAACCCTGGACAGGCACATTGGACTACGGTAAAGCACATCCTCAAGTATTTGAAGAGAACCAGGAATTACTGCCTAGTTTATCAAAGTGAAGATTTGTGCCCTGTTGTTTATTCAGAATCGCAGAACTCCTTTATCCTTGCGCAGGAATCTACTTCACCTAGGATTCCTCGAAGCTCCTAGGCACCACATCTTGCAAATCCCAGAACACTCCTAGCCTTTGCATTTTGTCGAAATCAGCATCTGACAAGGCATCTGGATTCACAATTGTTTGCTTGGCATCACAAACCTTGGTTTTACCTTTGGCGATCCGTGCTCTGTTGACATCTTTCTTGGTGATGCGTCCAGTTACTTCTCCGATTTTAATCTTAGCATTGCGCTCTTGATATGTTGCTTTGACTTGCTCAAATTGGCATTCCTTTTGATCTAAGAGCATCTGTAGATGGGCTTTTTCAAATTCCTTTTGTGCACTTGCCTTCATCATAGCTTTCTCTTGTTTCCTCTTTTGCCATGCCTCTTTCTTGTCGGTAGTGAAATATAATTTCCTCTTGGTTACTTTGGAGGATTTCGTGATAGGAACCTCTTCTACCATTTTGGTAATATCGGGAAATGGTAGAGAAGTATCTACCACCAGAATAGTGACCGGAACACTTGATCCTTGAAAACGATCATGCTTTCCGTTCTTTGATGTTTGCCCTTCAGCATCTTTTGGTTTCGTCTCCATCTGCTTAGGACATCGGTGAGAACGCATTTTCATTGCAACAACTTGCACAGGGGGCTGAGTGGGTTACAACTGAGTGATGTCCAGCAAGTTCTCATATTCTTCGAACAGAGCATCCTGTTCGGCCTTCCTCCTTTCTTCTGCGACTTCCACCTCATTCGATAGGATTGTTGTCTGCAATGCAACATTTCCCTGGTAGGGTTCTTCCTCATCAGATTCTGGCTCGTTGGGGTCAACATTAATCTTCCCTTTTGGAATGAGTGGATCCTGGATGTTTTTGGGTGTTGACTGCTTCTAGGTTGGTGGTATGAAGTCAGTGGGCTGCTAATTCTCTCCACGACAACATTTCCCTTCGGGTATGATTCCTTCCAGGAACTGACTAATAGTCAATCAAAACCCCACATCCTGGGAAAATGTGTGCTCCATCTTGATGGTCTTATTCTTGTAGATATGAGCCAACCACTTGGTATAGATGAACGTCGCCCAATTTCCACGAATTTGATCATCGATTGCCATCATCACCGCAAACTTCTTAGCACTCAACTCTGAAAGAGAGCAAACTTCACCTACTAACATTGTTATGACAATCTGTGTGAGGCTCTTCCTACGTTCATCAAGCGACCTTAGTGGTGCTGCCACCTTCCACGGCTCGTTGAATGTAGATATCTTCCACAAACGCCATCTCCGCTCCATCTCTGCATCATCTGTTACTTTGTAGGTAGTAACTTCCTTTCAATATTCATCCACCAAAAAACTTTTTATGAATAGTTTTTCACGTTTATATACTGAAAGCATTATGATTGGTATATTATGTACAAGGTCGATTGGTTAATATACTGGGAATCATAAATGTTGTATGTTCATCTCCTGTTTGAATTAACAAACATGTGTTGCAAACGCAATTATCCACTTATCTCGTCGATAGGAAGATCATACGGTGTGTAGAAGATCACGGAAGATCGTATAGATCGTTTGACCTAGCGAGATATAAATAGTTATCACAGCTGATACAGTTCCAGGATAAACTGTCGGTATAGGCTGCAGCATACGCAGTAGTAAGCATCTTATCTTGGATGGCTTGGTATGCTGGTGTGGGGCACACATTGATAAGGACCTAAGTCGAGATCGATTGTTTTATCTGACATTAAAAGAATCTAGATCTCTATGGTTTGACGAGATCCTAAGCCTAAATGAAGGTACAGAAGTATATGCAGATTGTGTATTACTTTGAGTTGCAGTGAAAGGCTCTAGTTGAGCCTGTATATCTGTATCTTGGGTAATAACAGTTTGTGTATGACTGTCTGGTACTGGAACTAGGTAACCACATCCAGTATAGTATGGTGACATTCCTTGAACAGCTCAAAAGGTTCGTTATGCTAAGTCCTGCAGGCTGATTAA
>JAPKLW010000039.1:179145-199005 GCA_026898455.1 Plectranthus barbatus | reverse complement strand
TTCTAAGTCTTGAGCTACCAGCTGACGAGCCAGTCGCCAGTCAGCTGTGTACGCAGAGTGCAAGTTGATTTATCAGCTGACAAGGTCCCAGTCAGCTGAGTAACCAGCAGAGTGCAAGAAACGATTAACCACATTTTCCGCTGCTAAGTTATACCCTGATAATCCGGGACCAACATGTCATCATCAGTGTTTTTCATAAACGGGTACCTTGATAAAAGGTGTTGACACCTATATGCAACAACTAGATAAGTTAAGTGTAGTAAGGTGAGCAGCATCTTGTCTAGAAGTCAAAGAAGTTCATGTATCAACTTTAGGGAGCTTCAACGTCATGAAATAGATGTTTTGATATTACTTATCAAGTACGAGAGTTTCATGTACCACTTATATGTCAGCGGAAACAATTTTTTCCTTCCACATTATGTAGATGGTATTTTCATATTTGGAAACGGTGTGGAGATATTGTCAGGCATAAAAACGGTGTGTTTAATGTCTTGTTTTCCGCTAGCACAAGAAAAGGATGTTTAGGTATCTCAAGTCGCTTAAATTGATTATATGGTGATTCGTTTAATGGAAAGAAAGGATTATTTTATTTATATTTGACTATGAACGAATTTAAATATCTGTAATGCTATAGGCATAATAAACAAATATCAATTCAACCTTGGACAGGTACATTGGCCTATAAATGTGCCCTGTAGGTTAAATGGTATCGGATATCCAGGATGATCATAAGGAAGGAAATTGACCTGTAACTATGTGTTAGCCTTGGAGGAGAAGTTATAGGAATCTGACATAGAAGTTTGTCGCAAATTCTTGCATGAAAGCTGAGTGTGTAACAACTTCATTATCTTGGTAATAAGCAATATAACTTCGGTTTTTCCATCTGGAGGTGTGTGTTCCGAGTTCGTCTAATAGAATAACAAGGTACTATGATCATGCTGGTGCAATGACAAACTCAAGGGAACCCAAGACTCACAAGATGGTGAAAAACATAGAATATGTAGTACCACATCATACGAGAAATCGTGCTAAGAGGCGATGTGTACAAAATGGGAGCGATTGACATGATAGGTGTAGCAGATTTATTTACAGGGTGTTAACCTCAGAAGACTTATAAGGATCACGCTCATAGTCTAGATCTGTAGGTAAAATCGATCATAATATGATAAATGTGTAAATAAGCTAGGTCTTATATAGACACACTTAATACTCTGATAAAGCAATAGTATTATGCTTTGAGTATAAGTGGGAGATTGTTGGGATTGTATACTAAAAGCATTTATGATTAAGTGTTTCTTTTGATACACTGGTCTTCATAAAAGAGTTACATCAACATAGTCGCTATATGATATAACAAACATACGATACGAACTATAATATCCTATTATCTCACCTATAAGGATGATTATATGGTGTGTAGGAGATCACAGAGGATCATATGAATTAATTGACCTAGCTAGGTATAAATCGTATCACAGTTGAGACAGTCGTTGGATAGGTTGTTGGTTTAGGCTGCAACACAGCACTTCATAAGTGAGCTTATCTTGGCTACTTGATGTGTCAGTTGATCTTTATGTATTGATGGGATCAACAATGAGATGCGCCATTATAATTAACATGAATGAGCCAAATCACTAAATACTTGTTATGATCTTAAGCCTAATGGAAGGCTAAGGGGCATACACATGTTGACCACACTTTGACATGCTATGGTGACAAGTCTTACATGTATTCTTATACCTGCATATTCGGTGTGACGGTTTGTGTGTGGCCCGCTTATGCAGGACATGTAGGTAATCATATCCGTTTCAGGATGGGGACATTCATTGAGGAGCTCCCAAGGTTCATTATGCTAAACCCTGCATGTTGAATTATATAATTCAGGCATAAGTGAAAAGGATTGAGTGGTACTACTCAGGAAATAAGTGATTAATTATTTATGGTCGATTGTCATAAGCTAAATTAATTAACGAATGTCTAGAACCTTAAATATGTAGATCATTCAAGTTTAATGCTAACCGTTCCAAATAACGTGGTAATAAAGGGGTGAGTCAACATTGATTTCCTTGGTGAAAACAAATTAATGTTTTATTAATATATTATGTTCTAGGTTGGATAGGATGTCAATGAAGCTCGAAACTGATGGGTCAGCCCGAAACCGGTGGACTATAATGTGGGTTAGGGTAAAAAATTTCCAACCCAAAATTATTTTTAACCAAAGGGTTGAACCCGATGGGTTAGCGGCCCGAACGGGCTGAGCCGGTGGGTTGCGAGTCGGCCCTTAGGTCTGGCAATATTTATATATATATATATATATATATTATAATTCATTATTTCAAATATTATTTTTATCCTAGTATACCCATTAATTAGACACCTAATTCCATAAACCTAATTTTCCATCACACAAAATCTCGTCTATTTCTCCGAGTGATGCCATTCTCTCAAATCTAAAAATCCCTCATTTCTTCCTCTTTCATTCTCTTCCACTTGTCACTCTCCTAATAAGCGTACATACTCATTTCTTCCTTTCAAGCACCTTTAGCCTCTCGTTGTTATGTGAACCCAAGTGAAAGCTGCATTTAATTTTTTAAACCCTATTTTATCATTTTATATTTTTAAGAATGTAATTCTATTACTTAAATTAGTTGGTATATAAGGATTGGACAACTTTTTATCCACTTATCACTATTTCTTTGCGAAGATGTTGTTATTTGATGTCTTTTATTTATGTTGGTTCATCATTTTGTTTTTTATTTTGTTTGAGGGGTTCTTAAAATATTTTAAGAAAATCTTTACAGAAATAAACTCGTAAGTCTTGCCAACCAGACAGGTCAGTTCAAAAATCGGTGGGTTAGGGTTAAATTCAAAAAAATTTAGCTCTTTAAAAATTCAGCCCGATTCAACCCAAACCGAATAGCCCACAACCCGATAGGGTAAGCCCGAAACCTGATGGGTCAGCTCGATTGACATCCGTAGTTGGACATAGAATTAATTAATAAGGAGTGCTCACTTTAATATTTGCATTTCATCCCTGATCTGGCCCACAAACTTCTCATAGCCCATGTTAGGTATTACTATTGTAATCCCGCCTTAATTTGATATTTTGATGTGTCAAAACTATATTCCAAAGTCTAGGCTTTAGAGTATTACCTCATGTAACCCTTGTATAGGATAATCGAGTTGTAATAGTCTAGGAAGGAGGATATCATCATAACTGAGGAACAGTTTTGAAAAAGACATCATTCTGACGAGATAACTGCCGAGCATACAAGACGAAGACAAGCAGAGCAAATCAAAGTCACAAAAACTGCGCAGACAGTTTTTCCTGTCAAAGTCTGGATACTCAAATAAAACCGTTGAGAGGCGCTCACAGTTTCAGGTGAAGACAGTTTCGTATCTGAGAATGCGTACGAAGCATAAAAACCTTTGCAAAAATCTTGTGCCAAACCTCTGAACAATCTCGCACATTTGAATCTCCCATACACCAACCTCTCTACAGAAGTTAAAGCTCAAGGAATTAAACACTTTTAAGAGAAAAGGCATTAATAGCGTGGTTCATTTATTGAACATGAAGCATTCGTTGCTCATAGAATCTTTGGAGATTCACCGTGTTACCCTGGGTACACGAGGATTAATTCAGCCGACTTAATCTACCTCTTTAGTGTTCTTATTCTTCGAGTAAGAACATAGCAGCCTGCTTTTGCAAAAGAAGAGTAGGTTATTACGGGAAACTGCCAAACTGTGAAATTTCTGGGAAGAACTCAACCATCCAACCTACCGGAGGAGGAAAAGGGAGGTTTGTCCTCAGTCTAACTTCGAGCCAGTCTACAGAGAAGACGCAGAGCTTTCGACGGACTGAAGAAGGAATGAAGTACAGTTGTCTGGGCAAGTGGTATTTTGTGCTGTGGACGGTGGTTTCTAAAACAACTGGCTATAGATCGTGAGGAGTGTTTTTTCATTGCTTAGTGAATTACCGGATCAGATATCCAAAGAGTGGACGTAGGACTTAAGGCTCCAAACCACTATAAATATCCTGTGTCGTTTGAAGCTTTATTTACTTACGCACTTTAAAGTTTTCTAGCATATCTCGAAACCTTCAACACTTGCCTTGTAAGTGTTCAAGTGTATGAACTTTTAACTGCTCATAACTGCAAAACTGCTAAAGTAATCTGCAGGCTAACTTGAATTGCATTTCTAAAACGACTAAGTAAACACTGTGTCGATAGTTAGCTGAACTGTCTAAGTTAGAGTACGTTTATCAGATTTAATACTTTCGCTGCACATTATACGTACTCTGATCTGGGACCAACAACCCATTAGTATTAGGGTTTCCAAACCCTAACACTATATAAGCCCCTTCTCTCTATCAGATCATTACACACAACTGTAGATTTAATATTCAACACAAAATATTGAGGGAATAGAGAGAGAGGGGAGACGGTTGATCATAAGGAAAATGTGATCGACTTCCCCGATTTTGATTCAATTCGGTAGCGTATCCTCACCAAATTTCCGAGGAGTAAGGGAACAGATCAGAAGATCAAATCTGTTAGAACACTAGTGATGGAAATCCAGTTGGCAAGATTTATCAAGATGTTTCAAGAAGATTTGTTGAAGATATGATAAAGGATTTGATACATCTTGATAAGATTTTCTTTTGATTTAATTTAATTTTATTTTATTTTATTTCTAAATTTGTTAGGATTTAGATTCGTTTTATTACAAAGATATCAAGATTTTTTTTTATATTATGATAGATTTGATATGTTTTTCAGATTTATTTTTCTGGTATGATTAGGATTAGATTTGATTTTCCCCCTATAAATAGGGTACATATTTTCATTATATTTAGTTATTAGTTTTCAATTATCAGTTAATAAAAATTGTGTGTTTATTTCTCCAATTCTAAAAGCTCTTAAATTTATGTGCAATACCTTGAAATTCAATATTGACTTATCAATCGGACTCACACATCCGTTTGTGGTGTCTTCACTATATCCATCGTTGTTAAGGCGAGTTGTATGTTGGGTCGTAGGTTTCATTTTTTCCTTGTCTACGGTTCTCTAAAGGTCGACTTCAAAGGTGTTAAATCTTCCCTATTAGTATAAAGTTATCAGTTTGCTTCTGCGTCTTGTCTAAGTCATTTCAATCGAGTTCCTGGGCTACGATCTAAACCTTCCCGGTGAAGGTCGTATCAACTACATCCTTGATCAAGATCCCTACGTTTAGAATCCACTACCTTAGATTCAGATCTGCAATTCAGAAGCTGGAGTTTAGGTATTCCGTAAATCCATCCTATGCAATTAAATATTAGGAGTATGCATAGGGTTCGCCTGGTTTATTTTTGATACCCTAAGAATGATAAAAAAGACAGAAATAATAAAATACAATTCACATTGTCTGCTGTAGACTCAGTTCCAACATGATTGCCCTCAATCAAAACAAAATAAAGCAATATCCCTACCTAGTGCAATACCTCATAGCTCATCAAATCAATCTTAGCATACCTAAATCAAACGAGATTATCATGGTTACTTGTGCATTGGTTAATACAAGAGACACAACCATTCATCAAAATGGTTTAAGTAAGGAAATTCTCTCTCTTTCGTGTTTAGGGACATTTCACTCATTCATAAGATATCAAGTTCGATTTTCTTAAGCTTGCATCCTATCTAACCACTATACTACAATGAGCTTAATTCTAGAAATAAAAAAGGTATTTCTTTCGGTTATAATGTGGCTGACTAAAGGTAGGTGATTTAAGCTCAAGTGGCTATCCTCCAATGAATCCCAAAACCCCTAAAGCAATTGTTCAACATCAACCAATCCAAAGGCGTATACCAACTATTTTTCTTCCTTTCTTTTATTATCCATCATGCCCTTAGCATGTTTCTTTTTCAACACTTAGATTTTTGTTGGTGCTCATTTTTCTTGACTTGGACCCTTCTTTCTTTCTATCTTTTTCTTTTCAACTCATCTTTTTCCTCAATTTTCCTTTTCTTTGCTTTCTTGCCTCAAACAACAGGATCCAATTCAACTCCGATCAATTTCCAACCCCTCACTCACAACATCCGTATTCACCGTCATATACACATCCCCTAAACTTTTACCTAAGTATTTATCAAATAAACTCTCCATTAAAGCTGAATCACAGGAAACAACGGTATGAAAGGAAAATAATGATCAAATATAACACCTTATACCCCCAATGTGCAAGGTAGGTCTAGGAATCGATGGCCTAATATCATTTTCTAGTCAAAGGCTAGTGTTCAAATAGCTAGAGAATGGATGCAAGTTCTAAATTTCTCACTCTCAATCTCGCCTCTCACAATCAAAAATATTATGACAATGTCAAAGCTCAAAATCTTACAGTTGTTGTCAAGTCTCAAGTATTAACACACAAATACCAGCAATTCAAGATTTCAATTTCAATATGCTTCAATATCAATGATTCCGCCCTATCATCGGTTCAAGTAGGAATCATACATCAAAAGTTTATCAAGAGTATATCTCTAGTCCAAATCGGGTTCAACACACTCACACACAATCATGCACAACCCTAGCAACATCAACTACACAATCAACAAATGCAATCTAAATGGCAAGAGAAAGCGTTAGAAAGTATTACCCATCGCCATGTACTTGAGTAAACCGCTCCTTGTTGGCCTTATTGTACCTACTAAACAAACACAAGCACACCACCTATTGAGCACATATCACTTTCAACACATGATTATATCCACCACATCAAAATCTTGGTTCCAAACTACTTCCACAATATAAACTCATCAAACATTATCAAACATCCATCAACCAACATTTCTTATCCAAGCACATTCCCACCAATCAAACCATTACCATAACTCAAACAAAATAAACCTTATTCTACTAGCTCCACCACACATTCCACAAACCAACTCAATCTCTATCAACATACTACATCGAATATCAACAAAAAGAATCAAACCATAAGCCTCAAATCCAAATCATTCCACAAAAAATAAAACATTAAAGTATAAAATCCCATCCATATCCCAAAGATTATACAACCAAATCAAACTCCAAATTCAAATTCCGAATGTAACAAGTTTAACCAAAAGGGAAATACTATACCAAACATAGCTAAATCATGACATGAATAACATTCAAGGGTAAGGTAGATAAAATGAAAGAGGAGAATATATCGGCAGCCGACACATCCCCCTAAACTTAGTCGAGACGAACTAAGTTTGTAAAATAGGCTGGTGGTAGACAAATCACTCCTCCTGGTCTTGTGGTGAATGCTCTCGGCGGCAACGGTATGGTATATACAAACGGCGCTGCAGCTCTCAAATATCTTCTTGAATCTTCCCCATACGCATGTCAATGCCATCAAACCTGGCAGCAGTGCCAGCTCTATCAGCAAGGTATCCGGCCTACAAACCAGTAAAATCTCCATACATAGAAGTCATTGATAGCCACAAAAAATTCAATCAACAAAGTCAACTAAATATCTAGTGGATGCAAGAATAAAATATCAATCCACAATCTTCTTAATTCGTCTGCTAATGTACTACTTACTTATGTGTTGAACTTATATCCAAGTTGATCAAGTCGTTGAGTTTTTCAATTAAACTAGGCAATGATTTAAACCTATTCTATCTAACTAGCCAACAATATGCAAACATGAAACAAAACTAACAATCATCATCATCAACTTACTGACAATCACACCCTCAATCAATCCAACAAAAGCAAGAACAAACACAAATCAAATGATTTCAATAGAGGGAAAAGTAGGATATTGGAAAGAACTTTGTAGTGAATAAATAAGGTCAATTGAGTGATGCAAACACAAACTAATCTTCCTAGAGATGGTCCATCCAAACTTACATGATCCCCTTAGCACCGGTGAATTAATAGTTAATGAGTTAAAACTATCAAACTGTTGCGTTATGTAATCCTAACACACTCCCAAACGACCGTGGATACTTAACCTATATGCTTCCTTCGCACAGGGATTGGATCTAGACATATATAAGATCATGCCATTCACGACATTTCAATCAACGTATTGGTTACAATCTCAATGTAAAATATCAAGCAATTGGCTCTTATCTATATTACTTGAATGAGAACAAGATCTAGCATGTCTTAATCAACAAGGAAAAGGTAAACAAGAAATCAATTGATCAAAATCATCCACCACATCATTCAATCCAAAATCGTAATGAAACCTAACTACTCATACCTTGATATTTGTTCGATTGAATACAAAAACAAAGCAAATCCATTATAAGGAAGAATTAGGATAGAATTTTCACCCAGTTTGGTTGATTTGGCCTTGATCTACTCTTTGATCTTCATATCATCACCAATTAGATGGAATTGGACTTGGATCCTCTTTAATTGATAGTTGGATGGAGTGAGAAGTGCATTTGAGACTGAATAACCGCCTCAAAGATGTAAAAAGTACCAAAAGTTTTTTATGATTTTGATTTTCCACCTTTTATAGTTAGTGATCAGATACAAATTTCGGCCGGGGTCGATCAATCTCGTCCGGGATGACAAAAACTGAAATTTCCAAAAAAATTGCCAGATCTCTCCCGAGATCGAAAAGTCTCGATCAAAATTTGCCTATGTAGGGAAAATCTTGACCGAGCTCTACTGGGTTGATCTCTGCCTTATAGAGGCAAATCTCAATCGAACCCAGACGAGTCTGGGTCAACATTTGGCTTTATTTCACCCATGTTGCTCGTCTCCCTCCATCTAGGTCGAGATTCCCTTGACTTATGCAAAATATGGGTCCTAATTTCATCAAAAGTTGGCAAAACTTGAAGATTCATGCTCATTTGCTCACCTACACAATGTCAACACAACAGAACACAAAAGCACAACAAAAACAAACAAAAACCTATGATATGTGGGTGAAATAAACATAAACAAACACTCAAATGCATCGATAAATTGGTTATTTCACACACATATCATAATCCCTCAAACTTGAGCCGTTGATGTCCTCAATCGAAACAAAGTAAAGAAATCTTTGTACTTAGTGCAATACCTCATAGCTCAGCATATCAATCGTATCATTCCTCAATCAAACGAGATTATCACCTAAATTTGTGCAACGGTTGATGCAAGAGACTCAAACCTCTCAACAAGATAGATAAAAACAATGAAATCCACTCCCTTACATGTTTAGGGATCATTCACTCAAGCACGAGATATAAAATTCAATTTCCATAGGCTTGCATCCTATCTCACCACTATGCTACAACGAGCTAAATTCTAGAATCAAGAAGGTCTTCAATTTGGTTATAACGTGATTGACTAAACATAGGTGGTTTTAGGTCGAACTGACTAAACTCCTCAAAATCCCAAAACCTTGCTCAACACAACCAATCCCGAGGCTTATTCAACTTCACTTTCTTTTTCTTTCGTTTTTTTCACCATGCACTCACATGTTTTCTTTTCTTTATTTTTCTTTTCACAATTCATTAACCTTTTCTCATTTTTTTTTCGTTGTTGCTTATTTATCTTGACTCGCACCATGATTCCTTTCAACTCTTTCTTTTATTTTCAACATCTCATTTTCTTTTTTCGCCTCAACAAACGAGATCCAATTTCACCAAAACAACCAATTCCCATACCCACACTCACAACAACCGTATTCACCCACATACACACATGACCCAAACTTATTCCTAAGTATATCTCAAAGAAATTCTTCAATTAAGCTCAATCATGGGGAACAACGATATGAAAGGCAAATAACAATCAAATATAACACCTTATACCCCCAATGGGCAAGGTAGGACTAGGAATCGATGGTCTAATATCATATTTTAGTCAAAAGCTCATGTCAATAACTAGAGAACTGATGCAAGTTCTAGATTTCTCACTCTCAATCTCGCCTCTCACAATCGAAATGATATGAAAATATCAAAGCTCAATTCTCACGGCTTTTGTCAAGTCTCAAGCATTAACACACACAAATCTCGGCAATTCAAAAGTTCAATTTTAACATGCTTCGGTATCAATGTATCTGCCCTATCATTGGTTCAAATAGGAATCAAACTCCAGTAGTTAATCAAGAGTAGATCTCAAGTCTAATTCGGGTTTAACACACAACACACAATCATGTAATCAACCTAAAACAACAACTACACAATCAAAAACTATAAACTAAATGGCAAGAGAAACGACAGAATGTATTACCCATCGGCATCAACGTAATCAAACCGCTCTCCATCGGTCTTATTGTACCTACTAAACACAAACACAAAAACAACACCACTTTGAGCATAAATCATTTCTCAATAAAAGTCCATATCCCCCAAATCAAAATTTCACTTCAAAACAGCTTCCACAATTAATCCTCAACAAAATATGAGCATTCAAACAAACAATTATTACCATCCAAACATATTTTCACCAAACAATCCATTCCCAATTCAAAATCATAATAAACAATGTTCTATTAGCTCCACCAAACATTCCACAAGCCAATCATAAACATACATCAACAACAATGTAAAAAGAATAAGCAATGAACCTCAAATCAACATCATTCAATAAAATGATAAAAGCATTCAACATCTAACATATCCCAATCCAAAAGTATAATACAACCAAATTGAATCCATCCAAATGTAAAAAATATCCAATCATAAGGGAAATAGTCTAATCCAAAGTAAGGTAGGATAGGGAGAAGAGTAAACCGAAACTGGCAACCGGCACATCCCCCCAAACTAAGTCAAGTGAGATTGAGTTTTTCAAAATAGGTTGACGGTGACCACTCATTCCTCTCGGATCTATGGGGAACTATCACAGCAGGTGGTATGGCATGGGGATGCGACGCCGCAGCTCCCACACATCTCCACGGATCTCCCCAAGGCGCATGTCAATGCCCTCGAACTGAGAAGCTGTAGAAACTTGATCGGCAAAGTAACTGGTTTGAAATGCCGCAAAATCCCCCTGCATAGAAGTCATCCTCACATCAAGGCCCTGCATGGACACAGACAAGGAGTCAACTGTGTCAGCCGTTCTTTGCATCATTGAAAACATTTACCTCTGCCATTTCTCCATGGGCTATAGTGAATGCGAACTCGATCTCTCACATGCTATTGCCGGGCCAACTCCTTCATGGAACGAAAAAAAAACATTGCTATCATCATCCCTACAAAACTTCAGTGATCCTCCGAATCCATCAACTAGTTATATCTATCATTCAAATCATCTGCATCAGTCAATCCCAAATGAGGCAACTCAATCAATTTATCCCCGAATTGTAAATAAAAAACCCCATCACTAATAGGGACAAAAAACTTAGCAGCCACCAGTGAAGGAGTGTCCAACGGCAATCCCAAGGCATATGAGCCAGTCAAAAGAATATAAAAATGCTTAAAAATCGGGGTACGCATCCCCCCAACACAGATTGTGGGGGTTTTCGGTCCAGCCATCCTACTCCATGCGTCCATCACAAGTCTCCCCATTGAAAATTTCAAGCCATGCATCATACAAACAGAACCACCAACTACCTTTTGAATGTATCTAATGATAGGATTCCTAATCAATGAGGCTTTGCAGACTTAATATGAAACACACCTTCAGCCTTAATCCCAGAATTTTTCTCCCAAAAGTCAGTAATATTCAAATAATCCAGACAAAATAAAGCATTTGCATCACAACCATATATTAAATCTAACTCTTGCCTATTCAAAATGTATTCACGACCTCTAACCTTGAATTTTGCAGAGATAGGGAAGCTCCCCGAGCCTTTCATCACTGTCGTAGAAGCTATGAACTCCTTCGTGAGTTCCATGTATGCCGACTATTTCTCCATTAAGTTGCTCTTCCAACCAAGGCCGGTAAACAAATTCCAAACGTCTTCCTTAAACTCCAAGGCCTCCAATGTCTCACTACATGGATATCGCGTGCCCACCATATTCTTTTCCTCGAGGCTACTGCTGAGCCAACTCCTTCATGGAATGGAAAAAACCATTGCTATTCATTATCCCTACAAAACTTTGGTGATCCTCCGAATCCATCAAATAGTTATATCTATCATTCAAATCATCTACAACAGTCAATCCCGAATGAGGCAACTCAATCAATTTATCCCCAAATTGTAAATAAAAAACCCCATCACTAATAGGGGCCAAAAACTTAGTAGCCACTAGTGAAGGAGTGTCTAACGGCAATCCCAGGGCATATGAGCCAGTCAAAAGAATATGAAAATGCTGATAAATCGGGGTATGCATCCCCCCACTACAGATTGTGGGGGTTTTCAGTCCAGCCATCCATCCTACTCCATGCGTCCATCACAAGTCTCCCCATTGAAAATTTCAAGCCATCCATCATACAAAGGAGCATATACATTTCAGACAAGAGCACGTTATAACGCCCACAAAGAGAACCATTAACTACCTTATGAATGTATCAAATGATAGGATTCCTAATCAATGAGGTTTGTGCAGACTTAATATGAAACATACCTTCAGCCTTAATCCCATAATTTTTCTCCCAAAAAAGTCAGCAATATTCAAATCATCAAGACAAAATAAAGCATTTGCATCCCAACCATATATTGAATCTAACTCTTGCCTATTCAAAATGTATTCACGACCTCTAACCTTGAATTTTGCAGAGATTGGGAAGCTCCCCGAGCCTTTCATCACTATCGAAGAAGCAATGAACTCCTTCGTGAGTTCCATGTATGCCGGCTATTGCTTCGTTAAGTAGCTCTTCCAACCAAGGCCGGTAAACTAATTCCAAACATCTTCCTTAAAATCCAAGGCCTCCAATG
Source organism: Plectranthus barbatus (assembly GCA_026898455.1). Taxonomy (NCBI): domain Eukaryota; kingdom Viridiplantae; phylum Streptophyta; class Magnoliopsida; order Lamiales; family Lamiaceae; genus Plectranthus; species Plectranthus barbatus. The sequence continues at coordinate 186,212 of JAPKLW010000039.1, read as the reverse complement.
TCTCACTACATGGATATCGCGTGCCCACCACATTATTTTCAACGATAATTCTGAATCTTGAATACTCCTCATCATTGAAATTGGACAAGCAATGGATTCTTGTGGTTGATTGATTCCCTCATGCTCTCTTGCTGGCCATAGAGAAAAATCAGAGGTAAATTTCGCAATATATTGATGGGTATTGCAAGAATTTAAAATTTATGAGAGAAAATTTTGATAGAAATGAAGTTGGGGTGAAATGAGCCCTAGATCCCCTTTAAATCTGCACCATATCTTGGCCGAGATCTGCTGGGTTTGGTCGGTATTCTTCTTTGTCCCCAGTAAATTATAAAAAATTCGATCGATATCGATCGAACCCAAGGAAGAGCAAAGACGAGTTCAATCGATATTTTGCTCTATCCCCCATCAAATTTGAAAACCCAGTCAATCTCGACCTAACCCAGGGGAGAACAAGGCCAAGTTTGGTCTATGTTTCAAATTCTTGGGCGAGATTTTTCAGTCCAGGGTGAAATTTCCCTCTATTTTAGTGCCCCTGCTACTTTTCAACGAACAATCCTAAAGCTAGGGCGAACTTGCACCCCCTAAACTTCAATTTTCCACACCAAAACACTATATGTCTGCAAAAACATCACACAAGATCATTCATTGTTCATTTAAGCACCAATTCTACCATCATCAACAAGAAATCAAACAAGCTAAACATTTATTCAAACTAAAAACAACTAGTAAGAAAATAAATTGGGTTTCCTCTCAACAAGCGCTTCGGTTAACATCGGTTGCACAATGACCTTACCGTGTTCATCCATTGTCAAAAACCTTGTAGATTTTGAAGATACCTTTCTCTCTTGATCGGAACTTACTCCAAAGCAACTTGTCAATCAACATACTTCCCAAGCTTCCTTCAACCAAACTTTGCCCCATTACTTCTTGCAATTCTCTCAAAACTAGCAAGCCATCCAGCACACCATCCAACCTAGTCCAAATTACAAGAGACACCTCAAGTACCTCATTAAGATTAATCATCAACTTCCTGTCACCTCCTTTTCCAAACAAATCACAAGATTCATTCACCGCGTCTCCAAGTATCACTTTCTTTTCAACCTTGTCTATCGACCGGGAATGAAGGGTAAAACCATCTCTTCACATGGATCTCCCGACATTGTTTCCTCCTCATTCTCCTCTTCCAAAAGTTGTACCAATGCCTGATATTTTTGCGTTTCCTCAGGTGAAGGTATCTCAATATCACCATTCTCCTCATTTTCAATGACTAGCAGCTCCTCCTTGGTGCCTTCATCCTCTTCATCTTCTTGAAGCAATGCTCCACCTTCCTTCTTTGATTCTTCTCCTTGGAATTCCTCTACTTTCTTTTCCTTGACCTTCTCTTGCTTTCTTTCACTTAAATATTTGGCAATGGTTGACATTTGTACTTGAATATCTTCAAGTATCTTGTTATATTTTTAAAACTTCTTCGCTCCTTCATTGCTTAAATACACCATATCATCCATTTCTCCTCTTAAAGGAACCTTCCAATTCGCATAACCGAAATCTCCACTCCCCGCTATATGATTCCAACCTTTGTATTGATATGTCGGCAGAGAATATGGGAAGAGTTGCTGATTCGGATAGTGATACATCTGACCATAATGATATTGGGAATTCCAATGATCGTTCCCCTGGCTTTGATTTACATGATTCACCACATTTGGATAGTCTTCTTCCTTCTTCATTTTAGCTTCCATCCATTGGTAGCTATTTTTTGTCATTTTCTCGAATACTGTCCGGAGTGGCCTCCGTGGTCTTTGACTTTCCATCATTTTTACTCTCATCACCTCCAATTGCCTTTGTAAATTATACATTCTCTACATGTCAACTCTTCTTCAGTTCTCTATATTTGCTTCAACCTCTTCTAATCCTTCCTTTCTCCAATGTTCTTCCAAAAATCGAGCTTTGGACCTTGTGACATACACCACCTACAAGATTCTAAAAGCTCCAATTACCAATCAAACAAACTTCTATCAAACAATCAAATAAACAAATAAACAAACACTTGGACTACAATTAACACAAGTTCACCAATATTTAGCAAACTACTAATTGAAGCCTCGATAATGGCTTCAAAACTTGATAGCCACAAAATATTCAATTAACAAAGTCCAGTCAAAAAACTAAGAAACCTCCAGAAATCATTTCGACCGAAATGGTCCAAACTAAGAAACCTCCAGAAATTCTGACATCATTTTTCCCGAGACAATATCATCTCGATCGAAATTTTCCTCTGTAAAGCAGATTTCGACCAAGATCTGGAGAGCTAGGTCGAAACCTGGCTCTGTCTCACCCCTTTCAGCTCCCCATGCTCCATTTGGGTTGAAATTCACTTAACATATGCAAGATTTGGGTCGAAATATGTCCCAAAGCCAAGCTCTAACTCATGGATTTATATGCTCAAATGTCCACCTACACAACTCAAACACCAACAAACTCGAAAACACATAAAATCTAACAGAAAATCTATGATATGTGGATGAAATATGCATGAAATCTCATAACAATAATGCACCAATAAAGTAGTCATTTAACACACATATCAGCAACTTGTTCCAAGTAACGTGGTAATAAAGGGGTCAGCATTATTTCTGTGGTGTAGGTAAAACAAAGTTTTATTAATTAATTATGTTCTGGGTTCGACATAGAATTAATTAATAAGGAGGGCTCACTTTATTATTTGCATTTGGTCCCTGGTCTGGCCCACAAACTGCTTGAGATCAAAAGGTTCTTTATGGCCGATTAAGTTCAAGGATAAGTGAAAAAGGTTGAGTGCATAGTTAAAGCTCAAATTAATTAATTAATGTCTATAACCTTAAATATGGGAACATCCCGAGCCTATGCAACTCGTTCCTCATAATGTGGTCACAAAAGGTGAGACAAATTGATTCTTTTTGTGGCTTGAATCAATATTAATTAAATAATTTTATTATGGGTTGAATGCGGGAATTAATCGATTTATAGGCCTTCTGTGTTATTTGCATTTCGGTCCCTGGTCTGGCCCATGAAAAGCTCAAGCCCTTATGAGATCAGATTTCTCCTATAAATAGCCCCTGGTTCTCAGATCACAACATACCACGAGATCATAAGTTGCTAAATAGCAAACAAGAGATTGGGAGCTACAGTAGGTGATTTTGAGATCTGAGAAAGGGAAGGAAATTATGCTTCTCCATAGGCATAGAATTCGGAAGGAATCTTCACCAGATATCCGGATCGAAGCAAGGGGTATAGATCAGAAGATCAGATCCGGAGAATCTTTTTTTCTCTCTTTTCCTTATTTTTGAGTTTAATTAGGTTAAATTCAAAGACATAATTACTTGATCTTATAGGATTAAATCTTGTTGCACAAGAAAGAGAATTGAAGATTAAATCCTTGCGCAACTAGTTCAGAGTACATACAATCCAGGTATTCCACAATAACCAATCTATGCATTTCAATAGGAGCATGCTAGGATTTATTATAGGCATAGTAATTTATTTTTGATATCCAATATTCAGCCTGGACTATGGATTGGCATTTTAGTTTGCCAGTAGTCCCTTCAATTGATATCACAGTCAGGTTAAATTTATTGACTCTATCGATAAAATAATTATCCCTATAATTATGCATGATTATTATTATTATTGAATTGCTATGATTGTTTTGGATTGTATGGTTTTGTTCCTCGTCATTCTCGAGTTCATCCGCCCATTTATAAGGATTCTTTTCTTAACCCATGAGATTAATCTGTGGTTAGATTCTTTTCACAAGTTCTCTTAATCCTATTAAATGTGACAACCTTATTATAAAAGATCATGCGACATTGACCTGGTGTGTATTACTATTCAATGATGATTTGTATACTTAAATCATTATGATTAGTATATTATGAACATGGTTTTAGTTAATATACTGGGACTCATTAATGGTGTATGTTCATCTCCTGTTTGAATTAACAAGCATGTAAGCAAACGACTTTATCCGCTTATGTCGTCAATGGAGAGATCAAAAGGTGTTCAGTAGATCACGGAAGATTTTATGAATCACTTAACCTAGCGAGATATAAACTGCTATCATAGTTTAGAGAGTCCCAAGATAGACTATTGGTATAGGTTGCAGCATACGCGGTAATGAGCAACTTTTCTTTATTTCTAGGTATGCTGTTGCGTTTAGTTCGCATTGATAGGACCTAAATAAAGATTTATTCCTTTATCTGAATTTTAAGGAATCATGATAAATCAAGCTTGATGGAATCCTAAGACTAATGAAGTATATACAGATTTATGTATCTCTTTATGATAATATGGTGGAGAGTCTTTGTTGCACTCGTATAACTGTTGTCCTAATATGCATGTGACTGTAACTAGGTAACCATATTCAGCATACGATGGAGACATTCCCTGAGAAGCATAAAAGGTTTATTATGCCAAAGTCCTGCAGACTGATTAAGTTTAAGCATAAATGAAAAGGTTGAAAACATTGAGTCAGGAATATAAGATGTTAATTAATGAATGTCTTAAACCTTAAATATGGGGATATATCAAGCCTATGCAACCCGTTCCTAATAATGTGATAACAAATAGGTAGGACAATAATGATTATCAGGTGGAATGAATCAATATTAATTAATTAATTATGTTTTTGGTTTAATATAGGAATTAACTAATTGATATGCCTTCTTTGTTATTTGCATATTGGTCCCTGGACTTGTCCATAAAAACCTCAAGCCCATTAGGGATTAGAATTCTCCTATTAATACCCCTAAGATACTCAGATCACAACACATCACTAAATCATAAGTTGCTAAGCAGCAAACCAGAGAATTGGGAGCTGTAGTAGGCAAATGGATCTGAGTCGAGGGAAGGAAATTTTTCTTCTCAATTAGAATGATATCCAAAGGAAATCTTCACCAAATTTCCAGATCGGAACAAGGGATACAAATCAGAATATCAGATCTAGAGGATCATTCTTCATCTTTCTATTTCTTGATTTCTGAATTTAATATAATTAAATTCAGAGATTAAATTCCCTTATCTTGTAGGATTAAATTTTGTTGCGCAAGAAAGGATTGAAGATCAAATCCGTGCGAAACCAGTTTAGAGATAGCACAATGCAGACATTCCGCAAAACTATCTTTGCATTCATTAGAAGCATTCTAGGAATTTTAATAGGCACAACAATTTAATATATATCTTCAATATTAAATCTGGACAAAAGATTAGCAATTCAGTTAGCATGAATCTCTTCAGGACCCGGTTCCTGGGTGGATCTTATGTAAAGTGTTAGAATATATTTTACTTTCGGTATATTTATGTTTCAAGTGTTGTAAGATTGAAAAGTGATGAAAAATGTTATGTTTTGCCAAGTTTTCATGCATTTCTACCAAAATGAGGATCTTATATACTTGAATTTCGCCCCTGATACACCCTAGATTACTAGCTAGTAAAGAGTTGATGTTGTATCTAAGTACGACTTAAGTCGTTGAGTTGTTATCTATGCTAGACAACAAGTAAATTAAACTACTTAACTAGGAAAAACTACACTAAAACATTCATTTTCTCAACATTCATCATCTTAACTCTTCAATCACTTCCACACTCTCTATAGCAATTTAAGAATCACACACTCAAATATCAAATTCAACAATGGTGAAACTAAGGACATTGGTAAGAAATACACATTGAACTCATGAGATTGGTTTGAATGATGCAAACAACAATTTAATTCATCCAAATATGATCAACCTACCCAAAGCTTCCTATCTCCCTTAGCACCGGCAAGATAAGTGTAGATGAAACTAGATACACAAACAGTCACGTTATATCACCTAATTCCACTCCAAATAGACCGTAAGTTATGGACCTATAGCGATCTCCGCACAGGGATTGGATCAAAACCTACATGCATCTACACTTTTCACAACACCTCAATCTGCGTGTTGCTATAATCTTGGTATCTATCACACATATAGTTGGTTACCACCTACACTATGTGATTTAAGAAAAAGCTCAAGTGAGTGCAATCAAGTGGGTGAAGGTAAAGATTCAATTCAAGCTAAATAAAAAAATTCATTGTTTCATTCTACCAATATCCCCAAGGATTTAACTAGACATACCTTGGCTTAGGTTCAATTGAAAAGAAATACAAAACTTAGCCATTACAAAGATCCTCCAATTTGGATCCTTGGCCTTGATCTAGACTTGATTCTTCATGATCTTCATCAATTGGATAGATTTGGATGAAGATCCTCCTCAATTGATGGTTGGATAGAGTAGTTAGAGAATTTGGAGTGAAATAACCGTAAAAAATGTGTAAGCGTGCCAAAAGTTCTTTCCAAATTCATCCTTCTAGCTTTTATACTAAGTTCCCAAACCTCCATCTCGCCCTGGATAAGATCATCTCGACAGATGCTTCAAAACTGAAAAACTGCTGAAATAGCACATCTAGGTTTACCTGGGATAGATCGGGCTCGACCAGGATTTGCCTCTATCTAGCAGATCCCACTCGAGCTGAAAAGGGGTTTAATCAAGATAAGCTAGATAAAGCAAATTCAATAATGGTGAAACTAAGGACATTGGTAAGAAATACACATTGAACTCATGAGATTGGTTTGAATGATGCAAACAACAATTTAATTCATCCAAATATGATCAACCTACCCAAAGCTTCCTATCTCCCTTAGCACCGGCAAGATAAGTGTAGATGAAACTAGATACACAAACAGTCACGTTATAGCACCTAATTCCACTCCAAATAGACCGTAAGTTATGGACCTATAGCGATCTCCGCATAGGGATTGGATCCAAACCTACATGCATCTACACTTTTCACAACACCTCAATCTGCGTGTTGCTATAATCTTGGTATCTATCACACATATAGTTGGTTACCACCTACACTATGTGATTTAAGAAAAAGCTCAAGTGAGTGCAATCAAGTGGGTGAAGGTAAAGATTCAATTCAAGCTAAATAAAAAAATTCATTGTTTCATTCTTACAAATATCCCCAAGGATTTAACTAGACATACCTTGGCTTAGGTTCAATT